>JALJCO010006134.1:247500-289635 GCA_023101725.1 Atherinomorus stipes
AAGTACTGGGCGTTGTTGGCGCTGTTGAGCGGCGGCAGGTCGATGTTCTGGAGCAGCGTCTCCAGACGATGGCAGGCCAGGTTGTACCTGACGAATGAGAACGGGGAGAACTCTGGTTTTAATCCCTCACAGAGATTCGTTTCCACTTGGAGATGGACGGACGTCCTGTCTCACCTGCACTGGATGTCCTCCTGCAGCGCCACCATCATGGTGAGGTGCTGATCCACATCCGGCTGGCTGGCGGCCTCGCTCTCCCCCCGCAGCGGATCGTGCATCAGTTTGAGTTCGCTCTCCCACGGCAGGATGTAGGTGTGGCCGTAGTAGAAGCCCAGCGGGATCTTCGCTCGCGCGTTGGTGCTGCCGTAGCGTCCGATCACGGTGATCTGAGGAGGCAGGACGGTGAGATCAGAGGGGACTTGAACGCATCACAGTGGTGAACTGAGAGGGGGTCAAACATGACGCATCACGGCGGTCAAGCCATAAAATACAGGGAAACTCAACTCAAAGTAGAGATGCACCAATCCAGTTCTTTCAAATCCAATCCGAAATCGATACCTGAGCTGAGTGTATCAGCCGATACCCGATACCGGACCAATACTACTGTTGAAAGAATGAACTGTATACCTTCCTATGTAAGGCATCAAGCTTGACAAATATTTAGCCTTGTTAAAAAGGGGTAACAAATTAACACAAATATAAATGTTCCTATTCACTTCCATGTAAAATTAGCTGCAAACACATATTCCAAAATGTATGATATTAATTTTTTAAAAAGTAATAAAATAACTGGACCACATAAACGTGTGAAATTGTTCAGAAATCCCCGCCCAGTCGGACCGAGTCCCCGGACTAACCTGGTGTGAACGCACCCTTAGAAAAATACAAATATTCATTAAATTCTCATACTTTTTACTGGTACTGTTGGTTTACTGCTTTAAAAAACGGTGTTGTTTTCAACACATCGTGAAACATTACCGTCTACGTTGGCTCACTTCCCTTCAACCATACATGGCAAACTGAATTCACTCCGTCTGCCTGTGGTATCAAACCTCCTCCACCAAGCTGGAGTACCTCTTGGCTCTTTTCTTGGACCACTTTTGCTTTCTTTGACTGGTAGACTACTCTGTCATGTTTACAGGCTCAGAGAAACCCCCATCGACAGTGCAACGTATTCGTCTGGCTGAGTATCTGCTGAATGCTGATTTTACTGATGTTTTCAACACTGTTATTACTGATTTTATCATTCAGACGACGACTATTTTACAGGAATTAGATTGTATGTATATTCATTATATGTTTAAGGTTTCTTTTTGATATCATTACAAGCGCTCTGTTTCTCTTTTATATATTCATTTTAAGTGCTTTGTTTCTTTTTTATCCTAAAGTTAGTTTTCATTGTGTCCTTCATTAAATTACTTTTGGAGTCAAATGCAGTAATGGCCTCAAATATCAACATAAAAATATCGGTATCAGCCCTGAAAAAAATCTGTCATCTGTCAATCCCTAGTGCTATTATTATCAATATCACTATGACAACTGCATAGCTACATTGTAAATAAGCTATTTAGCAAGTTTTGAAATTTCCCTCTGAGATAAATATTTTTGATCTCATGTCAATTTTTTAGGCTTATAGATTATATTAACAGTGTTCAGCTATATTATTGCCGTCATAGCTGTAAATGTTATATTGTTGATGTTATTAGTACTATTATTTTTCTGCAGCGATATCATAAACATGTATTAGGAGTGCGAAAAAAATATCGATACACTGAAATCTCATGAGATTTCACAAAATTTTCAATGTTTCGCAACAAAATGATGAAATCTTGCAAGATTAAATAACTAAAATAGATCGATACTGTGTTTTTAAATATCAATATGATACCGGCATATGAAAATATTGTGATGTTTCAGTGTATCGATATTTTTTCCCAACCCAAACATGTATTGCTCTTTAAGGTGGTATGGATGTATATAATGAATATGTGTTTGCCCGACCAGAAGTCACTTTTTTGTTTATAGTTTTGCTGCTCCTTCAACTAACATATATGAAAATATATACAATTCAACATATTTTTAAGTGTTAATTCATATTTAGTGACATGAGCTAAGGAGTGAACATTACTGTCTAATGTCACCAGAGGGCGCTGTAGATCCCAAACTAGCCTCATCTCAGCGAGAGGAGTTCATTTCAGACATCTGGCTGTTCTGTCTGTGTGGTGGAACTATGATCATTTACAGGCATTAAGATTAACAGTTAAAAATAGGATCTGAAAAATCCCCAAATCACCCCATTTTAGATAAATAAATGCAACTTATAGTCCAGTGTGAGTTATATACTGTCATTCTCAAAGTTATTCATACCCCCCAATATAAGAAATGGTTAAATTGACAATAGTGATTCAAATAACAAGAAACTAAAGAAACTTGTACTAAAATAAATTTTTTTTTACAAAATTATACTTTAGTGAAATAAATTATTGCTTTTAAATTAAGGTTGAAAATAATTTTAAAAGTCCCATCATGCTTGTTTACTTGTTTTATTTTTTGTTTGTTTTTAATATTTCTGTTGAATCACAATTTAAAATCAATGTCATGATTTTCATAGAATTTTTATTTGTTCTTACTTTTGTCGATTTCATCTTATTTCACCAACAGCTGAATTTTTTTCCAGGAATTAATTGGAGGGTCTGAATAAATTTTAAATAATATAATATATATATATATATATATATATATAAAATAATAAAGGGGCAACTGTTTGTTCTTTGCCTCTTCATGATGCATTTTTTGACTGATGCGACGTGTAGTCTGGGAAATGCAGTAAACAGTGTTTAGACTGCGTCCAACATGCCAGGAGCTGCAGGTGGAGAGTTAATTCCAGCACATTTGCGCTGTCGTGTGCGCGGTGATCCTTGTAAACTGACCTTCATGAACCTGCAGACGGGGGGCGGCAGCAGGTCGTGCAGGATGAGCGAGTGGGTGCTGATGTCGGTGGCCACCACCAGCCTGCGGCCGTCCACCTCCTCGCCCAGCGTCCAGATGTCGATGGACAGGGAGGCCAGGTCGCCGCAGGTCGGGATCAGAGCGTCGGTCAGCAGGATGGGCCGGCCGAAGTCCAGCGTGACGAAGCGCCGAGCTCCTGGGGGGACGGGGGGGAAGTTAAAACGGGGCAGAGACGCTCGTACTGACCAGTTTCTGCGTGACATCCAGACCGTGCACGACGTACCGGAGTGCATGCGCTCGATGATGATGGACTGGTGAGGCGGCGGCTGCAGGAAGTGAGATGCCTGGGTGATGGCCAGCGCCAGACCGCTGCCCATGTGGCTCTGCGGAAGCAAGAAGTCAGATTTTACTCCAGCAGAAGCCGAACTACAGCCCCCCCCATGGAAGACACGCTGCGGCGGCTCACCGGTTTGGCCTTCTGCGCGTTCTTGTGCGCGGCCAGGTTGACGGGGCCGGACTCCATCATGGATCCGGGGAACAGGTGAGCCAGCTCGGCGCTGAAGGCGGCGGACACCGCCTCGTTGGGTGGCGTGAGGGGAGGGGTCATGAAGAGGGGCGTGGTTTTCGGCGTGGGGGGGATGACGTCGGAGGGGTGGATGAAGAAGCCCGGAGCGGCCGAGGGGTTGGAAGGCACGGAGTTGTGGATGGGGCCGACCCCGGAGGCGACGGCGGCCGCCGCAGAGGTGGTCTGGTGCAGTTTGGCCTCCAGCTTGGCTTTCTGCTCAGACGGACACAGTTCGGTCAGATAAAACGCCACACACGGACATTTTCACACGCTTCACACGCCAGTTTTCACCATCACACCCACACTGAGGAAAGAGACGTCGGCTGAAGACACACCTGAGACCAGGCCTGCCACGAGGAGCAGGAGGTTAATAAATCACACGTAAGAAAACATAGGGCGGGACAATTATGGAAAAAATTATAATCACGATTATTTTGACTAATATTGAAATCACGATTATTATACACGATTATTCATTGATTTTATAAAAAGTGTTTATTGAACCACATAACTTGAAATATGACTTTTTAAAAAATTAAACCGAAAATAAATTGGAAACAAGTTAAGGAGTAAAATAAGAATACTATTCAATATAATAATAGCAATAAAAAATGAATACTAAGTCTACATACATTCCTGTTCTATACTCCTGCAGTTTGCTTCCTATAACTCCACCAGTCTGTTCAATTCAGGATTAATTGTTTTTCTTCGATTACAGTGTTTTTGTGATTGTGAAAAGGCAAAATTGAAATCACGATTAAAATTCGATTAATTGTCCAGCCCTAAGAAAACATGAGAACGACAAGTTTTATTTGTCTCTCTCTTTACCGAAGACTAGATGACTGGATGCGTTAATTTAAATCGCATTGCGTTAATTTTGTTGTGTAGTGGTTAATTTTGTTGTGTTGCAGTTCATTTCGTCGCATTGCGTTAATTTTGTCATGTAGCGCTTCATTTTGTTGTGCTAATTTTGTCGTGAAGCAATTAATTGCCGTGTTGCAGTAATTTTTGTCGCGCAGCGGATAATTTTGTTGTGTTGGGTTCATTTTGTTGTGTTGCAGTTATTTCTGTCACGTAGCGCTTAATTTTGTTGCGTTAATTTTGTCATGTTGCAATTAGCTGCCTTGTTGGAGTTAATTTTGTGGTGTTGCGGTAACTTTGTTGTATTGTTCATTTTGTCGCATTGTGTTAATTTCGTTGTGTAGCGGTTCATTTTGTCATTTTGCAGATAATTCTGTCACGTAGCGCTTAATTTTGTTGTATTAGTTTTGCAATGTTGCAATTAATTACCGTGTTGGTTATTTTGTCATGCAGCGGATAATTTTGTCGCGTCATGGTTCATTTTTATGGTGTAGAGGTTAATTACGTCGTGCAGCGGTTAATTTTGTTGTGTTAATTTCGTCGTGTAATAATTTTGCCATGTTGCAGTTAATTTTGTCGTGTTGCGATTAATTTTTATTGTGTAGCGGTCAATTACGTCATGCAGCGGTTAATTTTGTTGTGTTGAGCCAATTTCGCCGTGTAATATTCATTTTGCTGTGTTGCAGTTAATTTCTAGCATGCGGTTAATTTCTATCGTGTAGCCGTTAATTACATCGGCAGCGGTTAATTTTGTAGCGTTAATTTCGACATGTATTCATTTTGCCGTGTTGCAGTTAATTTTTATCGTGTGGTTAATTTTTATCATGTAGCGGTTAATTACATTGTGCAGCGGTTAATTTTGTAGTATTAATTTTGCTGTGTTGTAGTTAATTTTTTAGCATGCTGTTAATTTTTATCGTGTAGCCGTTAATTACATCGGCAGCGGTTAATTTTGTAGCGTTAATTTCGACATGTAGTATTCATTTAGCCGTGTTGCAGTTCATTTCTATCGTGTGGTTAATTTTCATCATGTAGCAGTTAATTACATTGTGCAGCGGTTAATTTTGTTGTGTTAATTTTGCCATGCAGTATTAATTTTGCTGTGTAGTGGTTAATTTTGTCATGTTGCGATTAATTGCCGTGTTGCAGTTAATTTTTATCGTGTGGTTAATTTTGATCAGGTAGCGGTTAATTACATTGTGCAGCAGTTAATTTTGTTGTGTTAATTTCGTCATGTAGTATTAATTTTGCTGTACATTGGTCAACTTTGTCAAATTGCGATTAATTGCCGTGTTGCAGTTAATTTTTATCGTGTAGCTGTTAATTACATTGTGCAGCTGTTAATTTTGTAGTATTAATTTTGCTGTGTAGTGGTTAATTTTGTCAAATTGCGATTAATTGCCGTGTTGCAGTTAATTTTTATCATGTAGCAGTTAATTACATTGTGCAGCTGTTAATTTTGTTGTGTTAATTTTGTCATGTAGTATTAATTTTGCTGTGTAGTGGTTAATTTTGTCAAATTGCGATTAATTGCCTTGTTGCAGTTAATTTTTATCGTGTAGCGGTTAATTACATTGTGCAGCTCTTAATTCTGTAGTATTAATTTTGCTGTGTAGTGGTTAATTTTGTCATATTGCCATCAATTGCCGAGTTGTGGTCGTTTTTGTTGCGTTGTGGTTAAGTTTGGGGGCAGAGCATTGCAGTCTGGGGCCGACAGCAGACCAGGGACCAGGAGCTGGGACTGGCCCCCAGACCTCAGAGCATGCGCTGTAGAAGTCACATGACCCAGACGACCTTCAGCTGCATGTTCCCTGTGTTGACTTCACGTCATAAATCCATGCAGCATGAAATATTTCTCTGTAAAACATGAAACTTTTCTGTTTGGTTCTGAGCACAAATCTGTGTTTTTCTTTTTCATTTAAAAGAAAAGCAGAAACTTGGTGGCGTTCAGGGCCCGTGGGGCATCTCCTCACCTGCTGCTGCAGCTTCAGCAGCTGCTGCTGCTTCTCCTGCAGCACCTGCAGCTGCTGCTCGGCCGACACCATGGCGTGAGACAGCGACTGCAGGGCCACCTGGGCGGCGGAGCTCAGAGCGGTGGAAGCTTCTCCCACCGTCCCCGTCGACAGGCCGCCCACCGTCGGCGTCACGCCAAACGTACTCACTGAGGTTGCAACAGAACAAAAGGTGAAGTTAAAGTCCGGCTGGCAGCGAAGCTCGAGGGGAAAACAGAAAGAGCTTTACCAGTGAACATGCTGGCGTCGTCTCGTTCCACCCGTGTGCCGTCACTGGTGGAGATACAAGTAAAGTGCAAAGGCTCCACCTCCAGGAGTCCGGTTAACGCTGTGAAGCTGCCCTCTGCTGCTGCACAGCTGCTCACTTTTCCATTCCCTGGAAAACACGCAGCATCAGGCTCAACTCCGTGTTAGCTTCAGCATCGCAGCAGCTTCCAGAAAACTGCAGCTCTTAACACTTACTGCACACAAATATTACAGTGGTTCATACGCAGACTTTACTCTTCTCACTTTAAAGGTGCAGTGTGCAACAAAATCAAAGGTCAATGGCAGAAAAATGCAACCAATCACTTTATTTATCCCCAAACGGGCAATTGAGTACAATAATTAGGGATGGGACTCTATTAAAAGATTTAATCTAATTTTGCATTTTAAAAATTGCCCTAAAAAGTAATATTTTCTTTATTTGAATAGATTTTCAAGGACAATAATAGACACAAACATTGAAATTGTAAACTCCAGCTCCATTATTATCTGACCAAAAGCATTTAATTATATTTCAACTTTTTAAGGAAGTAGAAAAAGAAATAAAAAAAATAATTTCTGGCCAAAACTGAACAAACCTAAAGTACCATTTTAAATACTTTAACGATTAAACTGGTTCAGGGGCGCGGATGGGATTTTTAAACTGGGGGGACCAAATGATTTCAACTCAATAAGTTATTTTTGTGTAATTTGGGCTTTAACCGGCGCTTAAGCAGCTACTTTGTGATCGTCAATGAGCCGAAGGATTTGACTAAAAAGTCATCAGAGAACTCTGATCTGAAATCATGAATTAACAACAATAATCATGTTAAACAAAGACCTGAACACCATCAGAAACTATTTGTCAAGCCAGTTACCAACCGAAACTTCGTGCCTTATGCAAAATATGCTTCATTTAACATATTTTGCACACATTTAGTTTCTGTGTTCAAAATCCCAGTTTGAAAGATACAGTTATTCATACCCTCCAATTAAAGAAAATGCTAAATTCACAATAGTAATTCAAATAACAAGAAACTGAAGAATCTAATAATAAATTAAAATTTACAAAATTATGATTTAGTGAAACAAAATGTGGCTTTTGAATTGTGGTTGAAAACAGTAATTTAAAAAAACAAATAAACAAACTGTCCCAGAGACATTAGAGCATCTTTCCCGTGAACATGGACCAACGTACCTGTCAACAGGTGCAGACGTCCGATTGGATGTTACAGAAACACCTGATTACAGTGACTGTCTCAAAGGGTTGCTTACTAAAATTTTAGCTTCGGAGCCACATCACGGTTGTTTATTTATTTTTTGTGTGTTTGTTTTTAATATTTATTTCGAACCACAATTTAAAATTAATGTCACGATTTTGATAGAATTTTTATTTATTATTAGCTGATTTTTTTCTTTCTTTAACTGGAGGGTATTAATAATTTTGAGGACGACTGTAGCTGCTGCATCACAGGGAAGATCCCAAACTGCTTCCAAACCTCTCTCACTTCTTATATTAGTCAGCTACCCCCCCAGTTGGTGCTTTGTTAAAAAAGTTACCAGAGGGGTCTGAAAAAATTGCTAAATATACCAACAATGTCGTGAAGTTTCGCCTTGTTCGCCAGCATGACTGGTTGTACCAAAATATCGACCCCAACAAAGGTTCCGCTTTGCTTCTAATGCAAACTGCGATTAAATGCGTTATTTAATCTAACGCGTTAATTGTCTTGTGATTAATTAATGGTTATCAACGCATTAAAAAAATATTGATACTCTGAAATATTGTGATATTTTCATACATCATATCATATCGATATTTAAAAACGCGGTATCGATCTATTTTACAAATGAAATCTTGCGATATTTCATCGTTCTGTTGCAAAATTTTGCAGGTTTTCGTGAAACCTTGCAAGATTTCGTAAGAGAGCGATGAAATCTCATGAGATTTCGTTGTTTTGTTTGTTTCGTTAAAGTTTATCTGTGCAATAATTTTTTTTTTTTTTTTTTTGGGGGGGGGGGGGATAAATAAATAAATCAAGCCAGAGAATCTTGATCCCATATTTAAGCAAAAAAAAAAAAAAAAGAATTACAAGTACTGCTCCTGAAACTAGGGCTGCAAGATTCCCAGAATCGTGCAGCCCTAGTTTCACCCCACTCATGTGTACGTTACATAATGCCTGAAGTCGCTCTGTTTGCCGCGACATCCTGAGTTTCGTGCGTGTTGTTTCGGTGATTTATGTCTTGAAAATGACCCAAAAGTGCATTTTCGGTTTTCAGACGAAATCTTTCGGTGGACGAGTTTTCGTTGCATCCGTACTCATAGTACAGTCATAGCTACACCTGAGACCACTGATCCACTCACAGATGAAAACATCTTCATGTCTGGGAGAATTTTGGCCACTAACGGCCACCGTACATACAGCAGTGCTGGAAAATGAAGTCATTGCTATACACATCTCCACCACTAGATGTCAGTGATTTACATTTAGAGCTAGAAGAGTCTGAAAGTCGAACCTGAGAGAATATCGGAGAGGTCGATCTCGTCCGACTGGACTCCGATGCTGCTGTTGAAGGCATTCTTGCAGGAGGAGCCGCTGACCTCCAGGTCGAACAGCACCGGGTCAAACGGGGAGCTGTACAGCCCGTACCTGTGGACAGGAGGCAGGGAGGGGGGGTGGTGAGCAGGAGCAGCAGAGCCGCCGTGGCCGCCGGCCGGCGTACGTACCTGGTCTGCAGCAGAGCCTCCAGCGGAGTGAGGCGGTCCTGCAGCTGTCGGGAGATGGCGGTGAGCAGGGAGGCGCAGGAGGTGCTGCAGCCCGCCAGGTCCTCCTCCTTCACGTAGTTCAGCAACACGAAGTACCAGAACACCGAGCCTGGCGACAGACAGGGCGGGGGGTGAAACTGGGGGTCTAAAGGGAGGATGCGGCGGGGCTCCGTGCTGCTGCTCGGGTACTCACCCCCGGTTGCTGCTGCAGGTAAATAAGGCATGTTTTCCAGCAGAGCCTTCAGCAGGCTCATGCCAAAACCCTGCTGGCTGGGGTCTCCTTTCCCG
This sequence comes from Atherinomorus stipes, assembly GCA_023101725.1. Lineage (NCBI taxonomy): Eukaryota > Metazoa > Chordata > Actinopteri > Atheriniformes > Atherinidae > Atherinomorus > Atherinomorus stipes. The sequence continues at coordinate 257,180 of JALJCO010006134.1, forward strand.
TTGCTACGGAGACAAACCACACGTCATGTACAGAAGCATCGGTGACCTGTGCAAGTATTAGGGCTGGACGAGAATTCAATATCAATATATATCGATCGATAGAGGTTTTTTTCAATGGAAAAAAAAAAGAGGGTGGATAAAAGTTCGATACAGAAACACAGATTTCCGCTGTAGCCAATCGGGTAGCACGATGCTACGGTCACTCCTTCCACCAAACCAATCACAAACGCAGACCAGGCAAAGGCTGAACTTCAGTGTTCGTGTGATCTTTATTAGAAGTAGTTTTTTTTCAATCTGGATCCATTTTCTAGCATGAAATACGTTCATTTCCTCACCCTGATAGTTTGGTGCAACTTGAATTCCTTCAGAAGATATTTAGTAGGGCTGAGAAAAATATCGATACAGTGAAAAATCGTGATATTTTTATATCCTTTTTCTTTTCTTTTTCTCTCTCTTCTTTATTTTTATATCCTGTCTGACTGATGTTTCGTTACAAAACCAAAACATTGGTGAAATGAAGGAGTTTGTGGCAGATAATGCCTTATATAGACGCTGTGGATCTAAATATCTAATTTAAATATCTAATTATCTCCGGAAGGAATTCAAGTTGCACCAAAACTGTCTGGGTGAGTAAATGAACGGATTTCATGCTAGAAAATAGATCCAGGTAAAAAAAAAAAAACAAAAAAACTTCCCCTTTAAATGGCCAGGGCTTCACCTAAAATGGCTTTTTTTTTTTTTATTTTTATAAACATCGATATCCATTGATACAGATTTTTTTTTTCTATATCCTCCAGTCCTATTAAGTATATAATTTTTTCTCCTCTCTCTCTCTTTTCCTCACTCCTTTCTCTCTGTTCCTCTTTCTATCATTGCTTCTGTTAACTTTCTTTTCTTTCATTTTTCTCGTCCAGCCCATCAATACGATGTAAAATGCTGTTATAAACCAATGTTTAATTAAAGAAATAAAGTGAATAAGCACAGGATATTAAGGGGAGCCTTGTGTTCATAAAGCTCCCTTTGACTAAGCAAAACTGTTCAACACAATAAAGCAGCCAGATCATCATTCTGCTGCTACGATGCTGGACAGGACAAGAAGATAAAAAAAGACAAACCACACGTCCATTATCGTTCGTTTCCGTCAGCATCCACTCATCTCAGCATCTCCGGTGGATCCAACCACAGACCAGAAATTTTAGGGAAAAAAATCGTGCAACCAGATGCGGCTTTCTTACCTAATACAAAGTGCAAGAAAACGGGCACATTTGTGTGCTATGCTGCGTCCAGCTTCGAAGAAACACACCCGCACGATCTCCATCAGCCTGGCTCGCGTTTTCACCAGCAGGCCCTCCTTTCCCTCTCTGATGCTGAAACCATAGAAGAAGAGTTACGAGTTAGCGATCTGCCTCCCGCACGTTCACCGACATCCTGCCGTCCTCGTCTGTCCCGACCTGCAGGGTCCGTTGGAGAACACCCCGGCCAGCCAGCACAGGATGTCCAGGATGAGGCTCTGAGCGTGCTCGGTGACGGCGCTGCCCTCCGCTCGCCGGCACAGAGCCTCCAGCAGCTTCTCGTGGAAGTCGGGGAACTGCAGCATGGCGCAGCGCTGGACCCTGAGGAGCAGAGAAGACCAGGTCAGACCCCGTCCTGACCGAGCGGAGGGATCGCTCCGTCGCCTCCCCACCTTTCTTTGGGCACCGACGTCTTCTTGAACCTTCTGATTGTGACGGAAACTTCCAGCAGCAGGTCGCAGCCTCGCAGGTTCTCCACTTTCTTAGACTGAGCCGAGGTCTCGGTTTTCCCTGCAGACACCTTCTCCTGAACACAACAGAGGAGGAACGTTCACCTCAGCTCGTCCTCCTGATGTCAAAACCTACAAACCAGTGATGCACGATAATATCGGCCCCATATCGGCTGATATTTTTACCAATTCTGTTTATTTGATAAGGACAGAACACATAAAGAAAAATTCCTAAATACACCAGATTTAGCTAAAAGTCTAGTTTTCATCTGCTGGTCTGATCCAGATCTAAAAAGGTCCCCTGAAACGAGGAAATACAGAAATATCAAACTGTAAATAAAACAGTTATCAATATAATCAACCGATATCTAACAGCCGCTGTTTTGGTGGCAAACCTGCGGAATAAGGGGTGGAAAAAAATATCAATACACAAAAATATCGCGATATTTTCACATGCCGATATCAAGGTTATCATAGTTAACTAAAACTAACGAAAAATGAAAACTAAAATTGACAAAACATTTTCGTTAACTGACATGAAAATGACAGTTTTTCAAAAAAAGGTAACTGAAACTGTTTTGTGTCTTTAAAAAACTAAAACTAAACTTATTATAAAAACATCCTTAGTTTTAGTTTTTGTAAAATAATTTAATACATAAGTTTTTTGGATCGAAATTAAATCTATTTGTATTGAATCAATTTACTTTGCTTTTATTTCGAGTGACTGATGATTTTGAATGTCACGCCAGACAAATACCTATAAGTTACAAAAAAAAAAAATCCCCCAAAACTAAAACTGAGACTGAAACTAATAAAAACTAAACTAAAACTAAGAATTTTCCCAAAAATAAAAATAATGACTAGCATATCTGTTAAAAAAAAAAAAAAACTAAAACTGACTTGAAAAACAAAAAGTCAAAACCAAATAAAAACTGAAATTAATTAAAAACCCAAAACTGTTATAACTTTGGCCCATATCAAATCTATATTAAAAAATGCGGTATTATCTATTTCACTAATGAAACCTTGCGAGATTTCATCGTTTTGTTATAAAATCTCATGAAATTTCACAAATTCCCGTGAGATTTCGTAACATAACAGAGATAATAAAATCTCACAAGATTCTGTTAGTAAAATAGATCGATACCACCTTTTAGTTCAGGATTTTTTTTGACATAGGGTCTCATTTTCAAGTGAGCCAGAATGCTACTTGTCACTGAAGACGGTTTCAACATATTTCGTTCCTTTATTCTAGTTCCAGTGGGTCGCCAATGCTAATGCTAGTGCAAGTCAATAGGAATCTGCTAGCCTGTCATTAATAACAATCTTATCCACTCCACAGAACATTCGAGGCAAATCATTTATAACTTAAGACTATCTGTGTAAATGCCGTGTTAACAGAATAATGTTACAAATAAAACTAACCTGCATTTCGTTGCTTTTTGATTGTTGCTACTGAGAAACTTTACACAGTTTTACTTCCTGTATTTGGCAGCAGTGATGTCATCTGCTCCTATATGCATAAAGGAATTTGATTACACAAATATAAAGTCTAAAATACACCCACGTCTGAAAGGCATGAGGATATGTCGGATTTTGAAGATGATTTCAAACTTTTTTCATCAAACTAACTGTCACCATGTCTCTGTGAACTGAAATACACTGGCAAAGGTAGTAAGCTGGTAAGAAACTAGTTCCTCAATATGTAATGCAAAATTTGTCATACAAGGCTAGTTTTACTTTTTTAACTCATTAGTTTACTAGTTTAACACGACATTTACACAGATAGGCTTGCTGATTTGCCTCGGATGTTCTGTGGAGTGGATAAGATTGGTTTCAATGACAGGCTAGCAGATTCCTATAGACTTCCACTAGCATTAGCATCAGCAACCTCCTGGAACTAGAACAACGGGATGAAATATATTGAAACTGTCTTCAGTGATCAGTAGCGTTCTGGCTCACTTGTAAATGAGGCCCTATGTCAAAAATTCTGAACTTCCCCTTTAAGCAAGCTGAGATAAACAGCTCAGCAGCAGTTGGACCAAAACTGTGACTTGCAGAAAGCAACGCTGCAGCACAGGACTGCACCTGGTCCCACACAGCAACGATATATGACTGAAATGTCATTTTGTAAAAACATTATAATTAACCCCACAAAGGCTTTTACAGATTTAACTGTTCAACAGTTTTCAAGGGATGCAGTTTGTTGTTTGAATGTAATTGTGTCTTTTGCTGCTGTTATTTACAGCAATTAACCACATTTCTGTAAATATCTGAGAAGAGAAATAATTTTATTAGCCCGAACTAGATGAGTAAAAATCCAGAGCTGATTAAATATCAGTTTTTATTGCTGCGTCCAGCACAAACTGCAGATTATATGAAGATTATATTAAATTTTAAAATATGAACTCATTTAATCAGAAAATGATCAGTTCTTGGTATCGGTGGAATTTTTTTCTTTCGTGCATCACTGCTAAAAGCAGCTTTTTCTGTGAAGTGTAACTCGGCATGGACTGCAGAAGAAGACGCGGTCCCGGCCGCGGTCCCGGCCGCGGTCCCGGCCGCGGTCCCGGCCCGTACCTTGGAGGCCTGAGCGCGCTGCAGCAGGGTGGACAGCGAGTGGGCTTTGGAGCTCTGCGGTTTGGCGCTCGGCATCCTCACCACGGGCCTCGGGCTTTCCTCGGCGCCGCCGTCGCTCACCGCCTTGATGTGGACCAGGAAGGAGCGGTACTTCCCTCCCGCCATGCCTGCGGCAGAAACACAGCTTCAGACGTGCTGCAGACGCCCCCCCCCCCGGACCCGGGCTGCAGGTCTGGGACTGGGTTTACCTTTGACCAGCTTGGGACTGGTGAGGCTGAGCATGCCGGAGTGACCGGAGAGGTCCAGCCCGCTGGCCAGCCACACCGGACCGCACAGGATGTCCTCCTTGTGGTCCTCCAGGAACGGACACAGCACCGAGCCTGAGGACGACAGAACCGCCGTCACACATCCAGACCAGTTCGAGACTCAGACCCGGATCTCAGACTTTACCGTGACGTCTCCTACCTGACGTCTCCTCGATGTCCATGAACTGGATGTCATCGGTGAAGTCCTGCAGCAGCGGCTGGCCGTTCTTCTCCCCGTTGGCATGGAGGACGTTGGAGAGAGGAAAGGAGATCTGTCTGTCCACCGCCGTCTCTGCCAGCGAGACCAGAAACGCAGATTCAGACACAGTTCTGAATCTGACATGGACGTTAAAGCAGACGTCATGCTGTCCCTGAGGGGAGGGGGGTGCAGGTTTCCTGATGTGATCTCCCTCAGAGACGATTCAAAGCCACAGTTAAGTGCACTAATCTCCGCTGAGAGAACATGAAACCTCCCTTTCACTCACGTTTAGTTGCTAAAACACAGGAATTTGTCATGTTTGGAAGAGGCGGAGCTTTGAAACGACACCAGACACGATACCTGAACGTTAACACCTGAATAATGTCAGACAAATGCATTTCTGAGAAAAAAAAAAAACTACTTTTAAGCTTGTCTGCATATTTAAAAATTGTCCACAGACTGTAGTTTCTTATGTGTAAGCAATTCATTTAATTTTTAAAGGTACAGTATTTAAGAATTACTGACATCTAGTGGTAAAGATGGGTATTTGAAATAAAAGATGTTTTTTTTTTTTCAAATGACTTCATATTCCAACCACTGCTGTGAATGTACGGTGGCCATTAGTGGCCAAAATTCTCCAAGACATAAAGATGTTTTCATCCGTCAGTGGATCCAGTGGTACTCATAGTACAATCCACACGATTGTACTATGAGTACCTACTTTTAATGTCTTTTAAGGCATTAGTTATTCCAAACAGTGCTCTAACTCAGCCCTTCTCAAACTTTTTTCAGTCAGGGCACCTTTCAAAAGTGCATAAAATCTTAAATCACCCCAGTGTAACAATCGTGTTCGGTTCTTGCGGGGCTTTTCTTTTTAAAAAACGATGCACGGTGCTGTTGCGTGTTCCTCGCTCTTTGTGAAATCAAATGTATTTTCATGGTTAAATTAGGCTATAAAACAATGTGCTGCGCAGTCAGTGGGGACATCATGCCACGCTACTGACAATGGGTACATGAGACAGATTTTTATGGTTAGTTTTATACATTTATTCATCAAAAATAAATTTACAATTTTATCAATCCATTCATGTGTAAAAGAAAATTAAGAATATATTCGTGTATCCAAATATGTATTTTTTTGGCGGCACCCACTTTGAGAAAGGCTGCTCTATTTACCATTAAACAAGCTGCTACAGCAGACGGTTCTCACTTCACTCGCATTGTTTTGTCCATTCAGGGACACCGTAGTAAAAATGGTGGAACCAATATGGCAGCCTCTATGTGCACCCGCATCAAGTAGATATAAATGACTTATTCTAAGAAAATAAACACATAACAGTTATTCCAGTGCAGTGATTAGACACCAATGGAAACAGTTTTTTTTAAATTGTATATCACATTTTTCTGCCATTGACCTTTAATTCTTTTTTTTTTTTTTTACATACTGTACCTTTAAATCCATGAATATATCCAAATATTACACTCGTAGCTCTGCTGCTTATTCCCTCCCATCTTGTGTGCAATAAAATTTTAATTAAAACAATCAACCTTTGCCTGTTTTATGAATTAATTTTTACAATATTTCTCATCTCTTAAAAAATGTCAAGTAAAATTGCAAAAAGATCTGGAGAGAAACGTTTGTGACCCCTGTTCTAATGTTTCCCCCATTCTTTGAAAGCCCAGTCATGATACTGACGATTCATAATTTTTTGCTTGTAATAAGCAAAAAAAAATTCTGCCAATGGAACAAGCAAATTTTCCATAAGATTTCTTGAAATAAGATGCATTGTCTTAAAACAAGTTCCTTTATCTCACTGAAATGTTTCTCTAATTGTCTTATTTTGAGTGTGATGAGATGTGTTGACTAGAAATTAGAAAAATACTAGGGATGCACCGAAATGAAAATACTTGACCGAAACCGAAAACAAAAAATGAACAAACCAAGGCCGAAAACCGAACACCGAAAAAAAATGTCAATTATTAGAACTGTAGCACTTTTAGCTACGATGTGTACTAACTTAACTAAAATCAATCATTGCAAGTACAAAAGTATCAAAATATTTATTTACCCCTGACATTACAGAATGTACACTATAGATTAAAATTCAAAATGAAATATTTAGTTTGACTCCACTCGTGTACATTACATAACGCCTTTTACATTTTTTTCTGTAGGACTATTACAACAAATAATAATATACAGGCTTATAACTGACTGGCTGCTGAAAGACAGTGAAATTAAATATGTTTTCACATAAAAACACAAAGTTCATAAGTTGCGTGCTGGATGCGCTGTTTGTTGCATCATCACAAGTTTCGGCCGTGTTGTTTTGGTGATTTATGTCTTTCGGACGAAAACCGAAAATGCACTTTTGGGTCATTTTTGGCCGAAAACCTTTGGTGGCCGAATTTTCGGTGCATCCCTAAAAAATACATGTGTAAGATTTGAGTTTTTGCAGTGCAGCCAACAAATCCGCACTTCGCAGTGTGCGGATGCAACATGAGACGCAGCCTCTGTGTTCGAGAAGGCAGAGAGGTGAACTCTGTGGAGATCAAACGGAACAGAAGTGGGAGGAAAAACTCTTAACTGGTGTCTCACCAACCGAGCAGCATCGTCTCTTCTGCTGCAGGAATAGAGTTTTACTTGTTCCCTCTGAGCGCTCCAGCCGACCACACCTCTAGTTTAAGCTCGGCTCCACGCCTGTGAAGGAGTGGCGGCAATCTGCCCGGCTGCTGCTCCACCCGGTGAAAATAAAACGGCGGTGGATGAACGGGGAACTCACCGCTGACTTTGCCCAGCCCGGGAGCCTTGTTCTTCAGCAGAGTGACCTGAATCTGAGGAATGTTGACGATGCTGGCGTTCAGGACGAACTTGAAGTCCACGTGTCCCACCATGCAGGCCTTCGGCAGGACCAGTTCGAACACGTGCTCGTCCCAGCTGGAGCTGCAGACACAACGCAGGCCGTCATGAGGAGGCGGCGAACATGAGCAGAGCTAACATGTAGGATTTATTTATCCTGCACAGCAGCGGAGGCTCACATGCAGTTTAGTGTTTCTACATTAATTTATGTTGGCATTAAAGGTGAAAACAAATCAAACTTAAAGGACTGTTCATATGGTTTTACACATTTATACTAGAGCAGGGAAAAATCATCAAAACACTGAAATATCGCAATTTCATATGCTGATATCATATCGACATTTAAAAATGTGGTATCGATCTAATGAAATCTCGCAAGATTTCGACGTTCAGTCAAGAAATCTCGCGTGTTTTTGTGAAATCTCGCGAGATTTCGTAAGAATACCCTGACTTATATAGAATTAACACCAAATAGTTGGATGTGTTGATGAATATGCAAAAGCATTAGGGCCACCGAAGAAATGAAAATAATACTGAGAAAAAAGTCAGAATTCTAATTTTTTTCCAGAAGATTATTTTATTTTATTTTTTAGCGGGAGATTTTTTTTCCAATTTCTGAAAAAGTCAGAATTCATATTTTTTTTAATTAAATTGAAAAACAAAAAAATATCTGGATTTTTTCTCTCCATGACTTAGAAAAGTCAGACTTCTGGCTTTTTTCCAGAACATGACAAATTTCCTGGAGATTTATTTTTGTCAATTTCTAAAAAAAAAAAAATAAGAAGAAATCAGATTTAAAAGAAAAAAAAGACAGAATTTTGACTTTTTTTTTTTTTGTACAAAACATGAAAAAAATATTTTTCAGGAGTCTGCTTTTTCAATTTTTGAAAAAGTCAGAATTATGAATTTTACAGAAATTGAAAGGAAATGATCTGGAATTTTTTTATGTTCTAGAAAAATTTACTTTAATCTCAGAATTCTGATTTAAAAACAAAATTCACTTATTTTTTTTATAAAACATGACAAATATTCTTAATGAGTTATTTTTTTCTCCTCAATTCCTGAAAAAAGGTCAGAATTCTGACATTTTCAGAAATTGAGGAACAACAACAACAAAAACTCCTGAAAAAAAATCTGACTTTTTTTCTCAGAATTCTTTTCTTGCTTTAGTGGACCTAATCCCCTTCCATAAATACATTACATTTTGTAGTTGTATTGTTTTTTATGTAATTGTAGTTTTCTTTTTCTTGGGAGGGGTGCTTTTATAAGCCCATTTGGCTTCTACCTTGCACGTTACTTTTATTATTGCATAAAAAGGAGGCCTCTCGGGGTAAGAAGGTGAATAAAAGAAAAAACAAAAAATATAAATTTTCAGGAGGAAAGAGGAGGGGGAAAAGGGAGTGGGGGGAGGGGAAGAAATAAAAAAAAATAGGGGGGGGGGGGGGAGGGAGGCAAGAAACAAAGAGCGAATAGTAGAAAAACGAACAAAAAAAAAAGGAAACGGCCAGGGGAAAAGGGGAACGGGGAGGAGAAGGAAAAGATGAGTGTTGAGAGAAGAAAGTAGGATCAGGGAAAGAAAAAACACAGCGGCAGTTAAAAATCGAAAAGATAAAAAAACGAGAATGAAAGAGACGGAAGAGGGAGAAGAAGAGGAAGGAGGGGGGAAAGGGGAGAGGGAAAGAAAAAAATAAAAATGAAGCGGGGAAGCGAAGGAGAACGGAGAAGCTAGACGAGAAGAGAGGGAAAAGCATTAGAGCCCGCAATCAAAACCATGGAGGAAGGGGGAGACAGTTGGAAGTAAGGAAGAGAGAGGGCGTGCAGGAAGAAGGGGGACAAAGATAAAGGAATTATCCCCATAACATCCTAGATTACGCGAGTAAAAAAGAGAGAGACGGAAAAAAGGAGGAGAGGCACGAGAAATGAACATTCTGTATTTTAAAGTCTTATTTCATGCTGTTTTTTTTACACTGCTTTGTTTTTTGATGTTTTTTTTTCATTCTTTTTAAACATTTTATATCTCAAATTAATACTATTATGTGCTAAATAAATGGTGAGATCCCTCTTGTAAAGTAGTCTGGTGGTTCTGAGTCACATTTAAAGCTGATGAACACAAAACTACTGGAGCTACTGATGCATACTGCAGAGTTCATGTAAACATTTATGTTTTAGCGACATTGTGCTGCATATTCAGTCAAATAAATAACATTTGAAGCAAGAACTTAGCTCTGTGGCAGGAACTGAAACATAGAGGTGATATTTCTACATAAAGACAGCGTCTAGCAGGGAGCAGGTGGTCTGACCCGGAGGTCAGTCCTGAAGATCGGGGATTTGTCTCTCCATCCAGCTAGAAACGACGCCACTTACCTGTCGCTCTGCAGCTTCCAGGTGCGGGTGTGCTGGGCTGCGTCTCCGTGGTGCTGCTGGTGGAGGTGCTGAGGGTGGCGCCGCTGCTGCTGCTCCTGCTGCACCTCCACCCAGCACGGCGGCACGGTGGCCGAGAAGCGAGGCGTTAACGTCTCGAAGCGCGTCATCTCCACCAAGGACATCAGACACTCGGCGCTCAGCGGTTGGTCCACCAGGAGGTCCACTCCTGCACGGGGACGGCAGCAGAGTTAAAATCTACGATTAAAGCGCCACCTGGAGAATTTGTCCCCGTTTGTCCCGGCGGGTCTGACCTGTGACTCCGGGGCTGGAAGGGTTGGAGGAGGGCTTGGCCCCCTCGAGCAGCAGTTCAGCCCCTTTAGAAAGGGGGCCATCAATAAACATGTCTCCATCATCTATATCATCACACACACCTCCAATTTGAAGGAAATGAAGTTCTCCACCTTCACAAGAAAAGAGAAGAAAAATGAGAAGCTTATTCTGTTTAAGAAACAATCAATGACTTCGTTTACAGTTTGATCCCACAGTCGATAAACGGAAAAATACACGTGTTTATCACCCAACACTGTCCACAAACTAAAATCACACCAAGAAATGCTTTTAAAACAATAATACATTACATAAATAAGCAAATTAAACAAAAATACAATTTTAAACTTCTGTCAATTATCAAATAATTTAAGTACAGATTAAGATTATTTACAGATTAAGATTTATTCAGTGAAAAATGTTCAAATATAAAATGTGATAGTAATATTATAAATTTACCAAAACATAATGTTCAAAAACCTGCATCAAAGTACTGAAGATACGAAAACATCATCATCACTAACAGTAGCATCATCATGACATCTGATAGGCTACCACCATCATGTGATACAGAAGCTAGAATCTGAAAGGCTACCACCATCATGTGATACAGAAGCTAGAATCTGAAAGGCTACCACCATCATGTGACACACAAGCTAGAATCTGATAGGCTACCACCATCATGTGATACAGAAGCTAGAATCTGAAAGGCTACCACCATCATGTGATACAGAAGCTAGAATCTGATAGGCTACCACCATCATGTGATACAGAAGCTAGAATCTGATAGGCTACCGCCATCATGTGATACAGAAGCTAGAATCTGATAGGCTACCACCATCATGTGATACATAAGCTACAATCTGAAAGGCTACCACCATCATGTGATACATAAGCTACAATCTGATAGGCTACCACCATCATGTGATATAGAAGCTACAATCTGATAGGCTACCACCATCATGTGACACAGAATCTAGAATCTGATAGGCTACCACCATCATGTGATACAGAAGCTAGAACCTGATAGGCTACCACCATCATGTGATACATAAGCTAGAATCTGATAGGCTACCACCATCATGTGATATAGAAGCTAGAATCTGATAGGCTACCACCATCATGTGATACATAAGCTAGAATCTGATAGGCTACCACCATCATGTGATATAGAAGCTAAAATCTTATAGGCTACCACCATCATGTGATATAGAAGCTAGAATCTGATAGGCTACCACCATCATGTGACACAGAAGCTAGAATCTGATAGGCTACCACCATCATGTGATATAGAAGCTAGAATCTGATAGGCTACCACCATCATGTGACACAGAAGCTAGAATCTGATAGGCTACCACCATCATGTGATATAGAAGCTAGAATCTGATAGGCTACCACCATCATGTGATACAGAAGCTAGAATCTGATAGGCTACCACCATCATGTGATACATAAGCTAGAATCTGATAGGCTACCACCATCATGTGATACAGAAGCTAGAATCTGTAGGCTACCACCATCATGTGACACAGAAACTAGAATCTGATAGGCTACCACCATCATGTGATACAGAAGCTAGAATCTGATAGGCTACCACCATCATGTGATACAGAAGCTAGAATCTGATAGGCTACCACCATCATGTGATACAGAAGCTAGAATCTGATAGGCTACCACCATCATGTGACACAGAAGCTAGAATCTGATAGGCTACCACCATCATGTGATACAGAAGCTAGAATCTGATAGGCTACCACCATCATGTGATACAGAAGCTAGAATCTGATAGGCTACCACCATCATGTGACACAGAAGCTAGAATCTGATAGGCTACCACCATCATGTGATACAGAAGCTAGAATCTGATAGGCTACCACCATCATGTGACACAGAAGCTAGAATCTGATAGGCTACCACCATCATGTGACACAGAAGCTAGAATCTGATAGGCTACCACCATCATGTGATACAGAAGCTAGAATCTGATAGGCTACCACCATCATGTGATACAGAAGCTAGAATCTGATAGGCTACCACCATCATGTGACACAGAAGCTAGAATCTGATAGGCTACCACCATCATGTGACACAGAAGCTAGAATCTGATAGGCTACCACCATCATGTGACACAGAAGCTAGAATCTGATAGGCTACCACCATCATGTGGTACAGAAGCTAGAATCTGATAGGCTACCACCATCATGTGACACAGAAGCTAGAATCTGATAGGCTACCACCATCATGTGATACAGAAGCTAGAATCTGATAGGCTACCACCATCATGTGATACAGAAGCTAGAATCTGATAGGCTACCACCATCATGTGATACAGAAGCTAGAATCTGATAGGCTACCACCATCGTGACACCACCAAAACCATCAGTCTGATCTCTGGTCCAGCTCTACAGTGGACCCTTATATTGTTTGTAGGGTTTTACTTCCCTTGTTTCTAGGAATACCTAAGTTGTTCTTCCAAATCCTTTACACATTCCTAGAATTACTTGGTCCTAGGAATACTTTACTGATTCCAAGGATTACTTGACTTGTTCCTAGGAACACTTGACTCGTTAAAAGGAATACTTGACTCATTCCTTGGAACACTCGACTCGTTAAAAGGAATACTTGACTCATTCCTAGGAACACTCGACTCGTTAAATGGAATACTCGACTTATTCCTTGGAACCCTTGACTCGTTAAAAGGAATACTTGACTAATTCCTAGGAACACTTGACTCGTTAAAAGGAATACTTGACTAATTCCTAGGAACACTTGACTCGTTCCTAGGAATATTTTACCCATTCCTACTTGTTTACTTGTTGCTAAATCACTTCCCTAATTCTTAGGATTACTTTATCTGTTCCTAAGATTACTTTTTATTCCCAGTATTACTCATTCCAAGGACTGATCTACTTATTCCTAGGATTACTTTACTCATACTTGAGGATGAACAGAAGAAACCCGTACACCAAAATGAGCTTCCAAGGGTTTATTTTAATGCCGTGACGTTTCGGGCATCCGACCTTCTTCAGACCAAAGCAAACGTCGGAAAGTCGCGGCGTTAAAATGAACTCTTGGAAGCTCATTCAGGTGTACAGATTTCTTCTTTTCACCCTTTATTTCACTTTTCTCCTGCACCTAGTCCTCATTACCTGGGATGTGCGTGATACCGCCGTTTACTTTTACCCATTTTTCTTTACTCTGAGTGGTGGAAATAAATAAATAAAACAAGCTATTTAGTTATTTTTCTGCAGCTGGGTTATTAGTCTGTCCCAGTAAGTCAATAATACAGTGTGCAGGAACATGTGCGGAACAATTACCTTTGGTGCAGGCACAAAGGCGATCAGTCCCAGAGCAATAAGTCACTGAGACAAAGGGGTCCATTTCCTCTGCTGGACCCTCTTTTTTAGGCGGTTCTACCTTGGCCAGGACCTCCAACGTGGACAGGTCCAGTATCATAATATACCCGGCCTGTGTTGTGACCACCAGGTGGCCCAGGCCCGTCACCTCCACCCGTTTGCTGCTCTCTTTGTGAGCGGAGGTGGAGGGACTGGTGACGGTTCCGCTGCTGCTGGTTGTGGCTGCTCCACATGCAGTCCCAGTTCCAGAGCCGGCCGGGCCCGACCCGAGCCCGGACGAACCGTTCCTCGGGGCGGAGGGAAGAGCCTCCTCTGGAGTCTCCTCGCTGTCGTCCTCTCTGTTGTCCAGGACGTCCGGCGGAAGCAGAATGAGGGAGGTGATGGCGTCGCAGGGGTCCCGGATCTGCTGCACCTTGATGGGCTCCTCGTCCAACGTGACGATTCGGGTGGAGTAGTTAAGCTTGTAGAGAGCAAGATACCCCCCTCCACCTGCGCTGCTCAGGGACCGCTGCTGCTGCTGCTCCTCTCCGGGGGGTAGGATGAGGGGAGTCTGAGGGGGAGACCCCCCCGGCCGGTGGCCCTCCACCCCGTTGGCCACAGGATGAAGGGGGTCTCCTTTGCGCTGGCTGCAGAGGGCGGAGTGGAGGCGGTTGAGGTTGTTCAGGGCCTCCACCTGGTTCGTGGCGCTCAGAGACTCGGAGCCGCTCGGCTGCAAGCCCACCAGGAGGTGCACCCCGTCCCAGCACGGCGTGATGGAGTCCACGTACAGGTTCTCCTCCTCCAGCTGTTTGGGCAGCCTCAAGCACTGCACCAGCGCTCCGGGCCGGGGAGGGGCGGACACCGTCCCGGTGGCCAGCGTGCTCCATTTGTCCGCGTGACCGTCCAACCCGGCCAGGTTGGCCGCTCCGTCGGCGAACTGCTGGATGTAGGTGATGGGGGGGTCCTGCAGGAGCAGCTGCTCGTGCGTGTCGAACTCCATCTCGATGATCTGGGGCACGGTGAAGCCCTCCTCGTGCAGCCCCTTGCTCATCAGGTTGTTCATCTGAGCGAACACCTGTCCGGGGGACTTGTCGTCCAGCTCTCTGATGCTGTACAGCAGCAGCACGGGGACGGTCCTGCGCACCGCCGGCAGAGACGACGGGCTGGGGGGCTGAGGACCCGATAGGTTACAGAAGCCCTGCTCCGGAGCTGCAGGCTGGGGACTACAAGACTCGATTTCCATGGGGCCCTGCTCCTGCAGGGGCCCAGGGAAAGGCTCGGGGCCATGAGTCCTCAGAGGACCATCTGCGGTCCTGCGAGTTGCAGCTGGGGCTGAGGATGGGGGTCCAGCCGTGGGGGTGCTGGACGGTGAGCGGTAGCTGAGAAGGCCTCCAGCCAGCAGGCAGGGGAAGGGAATGTTGTGGTGATCGGGGACCTTTTCTTTCGTTTTAGCCTGGGAGTGGGCCTTGGTCTGGCTCAGGGAGGGGTTGGCCCCCAGCTCCTCCAGGTCCTTGACGGTGTCCTCCAGCACGCTGGCCACGACCTCCCACTGGAGCTTCTCTGGCTGCTGGAGCACGCTCAGCGCCGTCACCCCGAGACTCACGTCCATGCTCTCCCACTGGGACGGATGACCTGAAACAGGAGCGAGACCAGATCTGAACGTCCTCCCGTCCACAATCAAGCGGGACGGCGGTCATGCAAGCATTTCAACTCACGTCTCAAAGATGTTTTTGCCACTTTTGGTCCACATATTTAAAAAAATCAAATCAAATAAATAAGCTTCTGTCTAAATCAAATTTATGACCTCGGATGAAAAGCTGTCTGTTTTTAAGGCATTTTAAGGGCCTCAGATTTAAAATGAGGAATTTTATATATTTTTAGACCCTGTAACAAATAAAGTTTACATTTATTATGATATCAATAATAATAAAAGAAGAAATAACTGGATCGGCCTCATTCATCGGATATCTGATCCAGCTAATTTTATATTTAATCTTTTGACATGAACTGCAGCTTTGAGCGTCATAAAAAGCACTATACAAATAAAGTGTATTATTTTTATTATTATGTTTCAGGACGGCCTCGGCTGATGAACACGCGACCGTTCCTGACAAACGGCTGATGTGAGTGACGGCACTCCAGGATGCCGGACACCAAGCAGAGTGACGAGGATTAATGAGGAAAGTAAACTGGTGACAGCTTACCTGCTCCAGACTCCGATCGGGAATGCTCATCACTGTCTGAATCTTCCAGCTGGTCATCACTGAAACAGAAGACGGGATTTTATTTACTTGCTTTTAACAGATAAAACAACAAAAACAAATCAAGTCCAAGTTTTCCCTGAAGGACAGAAACTGACACTTTCTGCCGCCTGCTCAGTCATTGTTATTGGAGGTCTATTATTATTATTATGACTGTAAATAATATTAACAATAATAACGATGATAATAATCATTATTACCACTATTACTCTCATTATTATCATTACTATTATTAACATTATTTTTACCATTTTAACTGTTATTACTATCATCATTACTATTACTACTATCATTTTTATTTTTATTATTATTACTATTATCATTACTACTATTATTATTATTGCTATTATTAACATCATTATTACTACTATTATTATTACTATTAACATCATTATTAATACTATTATTACTATTAACATCATTATTAATACTTTATCATTATGATTATGACTAAACATTGTTGTTATTTATCATTACTACTAGTATAACAGTTATTATTATCATTATTATTACTATTATCATTATTACTATTACTATTATTAACATCATTATTACTATTACTATATTTTATTATCATTACTGCTTATTATCATTATTACTACTACTATTATCATTATTATTATTATGACTTAACATTATTTATTATAATTACTATCATTACAGTTACTATTATAATTACTATAACAATTATGATGATTATTATTTTTTTTATTATCATTGTTTTTATTATTTACTTATTAACATTATTTATCATAATTACTATTATTAGTTACTATTATTATTAGTTAGTAGTAGTAGTATTATCATTATTATTTATTTTAATTACTATTACTACAGTTACTATTATAATTATTATTATTATTATTATGATCATTGTTATTATTTTTTATTATTATTTTTATTATTATTATTATTGTTTTTATTATTGACTTAACATTGTTATTTATCATAATTACTATTATTACAGTTACTATTATTATTATTAGTAGTAGTAGTAGTAGTAGTAGTATTGACTCTATTAACATTGTTATTTATCATAATTACTATTATTACAGTTGCTGTTATTATTACTTATTATTATTATTATTATCATCATCATCATTGTTATTGGAACAAATTGAATGATGGGAAAAATGCTGAAAGACTGCAGCTGTAGTCTTGTAAACAGTGACCCTGCAGGATCCCCCGTCTTTGTAAAATCTCATTCTGAGACTAAAAACTGTGCAGGTGTGACATGGAGGTCTTCCAGGTCGTCTAACGTGAGGGAGGGGTTATTCACATGTTGTCACATGCAGTGAAAAGCAGTTCCGACCGAGGCTGGTGTCCCTGTGAAGAGTGAGCTGTACCTGTCCCCCTCCAGCTTGGGCAGGTCGGAGCAGGAGGACGACTCCTCTAACCAGGTCAGCGTTGGTCTCTGGGACTCGGTCAGCGCCTGCTGGCCCTGCTCGCCGCTGCACACGATCAGCTGCCTCAGGATGGCCGGATCGTACGGGTTGACGTCAAACTTCAAGTGCACCTGTTGGGGACGCAATCGGTCGTTAAAGGCGAACGTTTCCGTCCCCGACACGGCGGCGTGCTGAGCGAGCGCCCGCTGCTCTACCTTCATCATTTTGGAGACGTCCCAGATGCAGACCTTCCCCCTCTTGGTGGCGGCAGCCAGGAACTGCGGGCAGCTGCCGAAGCCGTAACAGGCGATCTTGTCCGAACTGTCGGGACTGTTGGGGAACTGGGCGGGGCTGGTTGCCAGGGTTACCGACAGCGGGACGTTCTGCGTGTGCTCCCCCTTCACAAAGGGACAGTTGGGGGAATGCCGCTCGTGTTCGGACCTGCAGGGATGACGAGCAGTCAGCGGCTACGTCTGGATGATAAATCCGTGAATAATAAATGATTTCCACCCACCAGGGCTCGTCCGTGGGCTCCCAGCAGACCAGACAGACGCTGCAGGTGAAGCACATGGCTCTGTCGTCTCCTGTTGAGGCGGGCTGTGGGGGTCAACAGATACTGTAAACACAGAGCATTCCCCCTGCTGTGCAGGTAAATGACAGAAAACACATCAGCTCTGATGGTTTCTGACGCGCTCGCTGAGATTCAGAGCGGCTTCTCCACCGCTAACGTCTACGCTGCGACGTTCGCTGGAGCTCACAAAAACACGACGCCGTGCCCTGATGACTCAGCTTCCTGAATCTAAGCCAACCTCAGGTGTGAACGGTCTACCTGCCTCTGAGCTGATGCAGACTGAAGTCAGAGAACAAACCTGGTGGTAAAAGCCGGCCTGAGCCATGGGATCAGGCTGAGCCCACCGGTACCCGGAATGTGGCCACGACGTGAAGGTCTCCCGCCTGTTGGCCTCGCTGTACATCAGAGACCTGCGGAGAGGAAAACCAGTCAGAAACAGCCAGCAGGGACGTTCCACACCGACTTTTTACCGATATACTACATCAGATAATGTACGTGTACGTGTATTTGTATTAATTTCAAACATGTAATGAACAAGTGAATAATGATAAAACATTACTGGTCAGCCACAAGATTTAAAAAAAGAGACAATAGCAACAAAACTTCAAATTAAATTCCATGTCCAAAAAGGAGTGAGTGAAAGTGTAAACTTATATTATCCCATCCCTTTATATCATCAATAATTTTACAATAGTAGGTTTGCTGTTAACAGTTTTTATCCTTATAATCAATGATAACTCCAAAAAAACAACGACCATAGTAAATAAAAACAAAAGCAGATAATCATCATCATCCAAATATCATCAGAAATAACAACTGAGAAACACCTAATTTCAATAACACAGAAAAGGGTAAAATTTTTCCCATAATCATCCAGTGAAAACCACACTTGCTTCATTTCTATATTTTGTGAAAACACTTTTACATTTTTTCTTAAACTGTATATTTGGACATTCCCTGAGTGTCTAACTCTGAAAGGAGCCATCACCCGGAAATCCCACTTTTTCCCGTTAAAAACATGTGTACTGGAACAGGACCTCAGTTAAAACGTGCCAGAACCTCCGGAGAGTGAAACTGGCTTCTTCTTTGAGTGCGGGCGCGCTCTCTTCAAACCAGAATCGGCCACCAGAGCGCGCTCTCCACAGTACGCCGTAGGGCTGGGAATCACTAGGTACCTTGCGATACGATACTATCAAGATATTTTGCCTACGATAACGATAATATCACGATACAGTAATTCTGCAAAAATCAATATATTGCAATAAATTTATCCATGATAGACCACAGGATTTGTCCCTGAAGACATTCCAAATTTATCGAACAAAGTGAATCCATGTGAAATGAATTACAAAATATTATCAATCAGAAGCACATAAGTGACATCAATTCATATGAAATGAGCAAAACAGTAAAACAAAGTGCACAGTGGTTCTTCTTAAAAAAGCATATAAAAAATAAACATTTCAGTAATTATTTCTTCATAATCTCAAACAACTGTGTGTTCTATGACAACCTGGACACACATTTTAATTTGTACTTTACACCATGTTTAAAGTTTAACCTGAACCTGCAGATGCACATAGATATCAGTGCTAATGCAGGGACTTTTCTACAAGCTGAACCGCTGCAGAAAGAACAACGAAATCTCGCGAGATCTCACTGGTCTCTTACAAAATCTCGCGAGATTTCGTAAAAAAATCGATACAGCTTTTTAAAATATCGATATGATATCGCAACACAAAATATCGCGATATTTCAGTGTATCGATATTTTGGCACACCCCTAGTACGCCGCTTGGATTTCTTTCTCCGAATGACGTGAACTACAGACTCTCCTACCTGCTAAGCTAGCCTCTTTAGCACCACCTGAAATCAGCTGATTACCTGCTGCGGCGTAGCGTTTAATGACCAGCTTTGTCAGAGAGGAGGACGAGGAGGAGGAAAAAAAATCTGCGGTGCTGAGCCGCCTCGGCAGTTTTCAGTGTAACAGGAGGAACAGCTTTACCAGGGAGCAGTGGATTGTATTTATCAGTGAGGATGTGCAGTCGGTAAGTGTTGCTGCTGTGTAACTTATTATCTTTCGTGTCAGAGACCAGTAAACGATGGTAGACGAGCGGACAAGCTGCTAATGTAAGTAAGTAAGTAAGTAAGTTTTATTTCTATAGCGCCTTTCACAGACAAGGGGACGTCACAAGGTGCTGCACAGAGGGAACAATTAAAATACAAGAAAAAAAAAAAATACAGCAAATATAAAATACAAAAAAAAAAACAAACAAAAAAAAAACAATAGCTAACAGAAGCTAACAGTGTTTGGTTAACTTCACCAGAGTCCAGCCGTTTCACTCCGCGGATCCTCTCTATCAGCCGCAGCGTTACGTTTTCCTCACGTTTTTCTCTGTTGGGATTAGGGATGTAACGATATGAATCGATATCACGATTATTGTGACCAAAATCATCACGGTTATAATTTTTATCACGGAATTATCGAAATACCCCCCGGTATCTTTAAATGTATCCAAAATGGGTCTAAATGTCTACTTTGTCCTTTTTGAAGGGGGAAAAATCTCAAGATTACTGTACATGTGGGCGCCTTCGTTACCTTCCGCCATGTTTTCATAAATTAAACACTGCAAACTGGGACTGCTGCTGCTTTTCCAGCCAATGAGCAGCATCACTGGGAGCTTTTCAAAGTGCGGTAATCAGTCACGGTTTTCACGGTAATTAAATTTTGAAACGGTATTACTAATCGTTGGTAATCTTATCAAGATTACCCATTTTACCGGTAATCGTTACATCCCTAGTTGGGACATCATTTCCTTCACCTGCTCTGTCCTGATTAAACCGTTTTGGCTTTGACGTTTGCCTCGTGAACACAAAAAGAGGTTAAAATGAGCTCATTAAATTTCCGTCCCACCCAGCTATGATTAAAAATTTGTTTGAAGATAATTTAAGGATTGTGTATGAAAAACACGAGGTTATGACACCTTTAAATTCTGATATTCAATATGAACTGATACCGAACTCTGCAGACAACTGTGAGGTTGTTTCTCTCATATTCTGAGAGATACAACTTTATTCTGCTCTGAGAGCAAAGATCCCAAAATCTCCTTCAGTCAGCCAGAGGAGTTCATTTTGGACATCTGGCTGGCAGATATCAGATACTAAAGCTGTGCGATATACTGATATGATATCGCGATACATCGCGGTATTAGATGTGCATATTTTTTTGCTTTATTTTTTCGTAATGACCCGGCTGCACCTCGACTGACTACAAAGGGGTCACCTGATTCTTTAATAAGGGTGGGAAAAAATATCGATACACAAATATCGCAATATTTTCAAATGCCGATACTATATCTATATTTAAAAACGCTGTATAAAGCCATTTTACTAAGGAAATGTTGAGTTATTATCATTTTGTTACGAAAACTTGTGAGATTTTACGAAATACCGCGAGATTTCATGAAATCTCACGAGGTTTCGTAACAAAACAACAATATCTCACGAGATATCATGAGTAAAATAGATCTATAACGCATTTTAAAATATGGATATGGTATCGGGATATGAAAATATCATGATATTTCAGTGTATCAATATCTTTTCCCACCCCTATTATTTAAACTGTTTGGAAGACTTTTAAAAGAATATCATAAAAAACAGCAACTATCTAATTACTTGGATTTAACAAACATTTCTAACCAGTGTTTATCAGTTCCATCACTGCAGTGGAGCGATATCTTTACGCTAAACTTGTTTCAATATTAAGGAAACTTTCAGACAAATTAGGGTAAAAATACCGGTATATATCCTATATCGTCTAAAATAAATTTATCGCAATGTATTGGTTCCATATTGCCCAGCCCGATCAAATACTAGCAGGTATTACATACTACCATATATCAGATACTCGCAGGTATTACATACTACCATGTATCAGATACTCGCAGGTATTACATACTACCATATATCAGATACTCGCAGGTATTACATACTACCATATATCAGATACTCGCAGGTATTACATACTACCATGTATCAGATACTCGCAGGTATTACATACTACCATATATCAGATGCTAGCAGTATCTGCTATAGCAATGAAATCTTACAAGATTTTACAATCTACAAAAATATTGGTAGAAAATAACAATACTGACATTTTCCGATATCACATTTTAATGCCAATATCAGCCGATAATATCGGTAGGCCAATAATTTAGGATATCCCTAATATACGTATATATTCACAGCAGTAATTCAAATAACAAACTAAAGAAACTAATAATAAATAAAAATTTACTAAATTATATTTTAGTGAAATAAAATATTGATTTTAAATTCTGGTTGGAAGATTAAAAAAACAAAAACAAATAAAACTGTCCCAGACACATTAGAGCAGCTTTCCCATGAACATGGACCAACTTACCTGTCAACAGGTGCAGACGTCTGATTGGACGTTACAGAAAACACCTGATTGCAGTGATTGTCTCAAAGTGTTGCCCAACAACATTTTAGCTTCAGAGCCCATCATGCTTGTTTATTTTATTTTTGTTTGTTTTTAATTTTTCTTTCGAACCACAATTTAAAATCAAAGTCATGATTTTTATAGAATTTTTATTTTATAGAATTTTTTTTTCCTTCTTTAATTGGGTAGGAATAATTTTGAGGACGACTGTATATACAGATGTATAATTTTCAGCCCTAGTTGATAGGCAAACACGATCAGCTCAGGCGTGCCCCGCCCCAGTCCCTCTGCCCTCTCACCTGTCCACAGAGCGACCGGGACCCACCCCGAGTTCAGGCCTGGCGCTCGACAAGAGGTAGGAGAGCCTGTCCATGATGGAGGAGGCCACAGACAAGGCAGCTACGTTCTGGTTGATCTTCTTCAGCTCGTTGACGATCGCACCGGCCACCAGCTTCAGCATGTGGTGAGGGAGATGAAACGTGACCGTCGCCCACTGAAACCAGACAGAAGGTAGAAAGAAAGCAACATTACAGATTACAGAAGCAAGAAAGGTGAGAAACCCTGAGAGACGACCGCTCCTCCATGACACTTCAGCTGCTGCCGTCGTTAAGATAAAAAGATCGTACTTGCAATATTTCCAGTGCCGTTTCACAATGTTCGTACCCACAACCGATCACGTCCAACATCCAAAAACAGCCCAAACAAAAGCAAAACTTAAGAGTTTTAGAGAAACGTGAAGAAAATGACACTGCCGACGGCTTCAAAAGATCAACTTACTCCCTAAAAACAGTTAACAGAAAATAAATTAATTATTTCAAACTAGGGATGCACCGAAAATTCGGCCACCAAAAGTTTTTGGCCAAAAATGACCCAAAAGTGCATTTTCGGTTTTCGGCCGAAAGACATAAATCACCGAAACAACACGGCCGAAACTTGTGATGATGCAACAAACAGCGCATCCAGCACGCAACTTATGAACTTTGTGTTTTTATGTGAAAATATATTTAATTTCACTGTCTTTCAGCAGCCAGTCAGTTATAAGCCTGTATATTATTATTTGTTGTAATAGTCCTACAGAAAAAATGTAAAAGGCATTATGTAATGTACACGAGTGGAGTCAAACTAAATATTTTATTTTGAATTTTAATCTATAGTGTACATTCTGTAATGTCAGGGGTAAATAAATATTTTGATACTTTTGTACTTGATTTTGTTGCAATGATTGATTTTAGTGAAATTAGTACACATCGTAGCTAAAAGTGCTACAGTTCTAATAATTGACATTTTTTTCGGTGTTCGGTTTTCAGCCTTGGTTTGTTAATTTTTTGTTTTCGGTTTCGGTCAAGTATTTTCATTTCGGTGCATCAGACACACGTGGTTCTCCAATTTACTTCTATAGTTTCCAAGATTTTCCAGCCTCATCACGAACTAACCCGATCAAGCTTCCAGAAATGTAGCTTCCATGTAGAAGATAAAGCTCAACCTGGACATGGAGACAACTAATGAAAGGACAGGATTACTTCATTTATTTGTCCAAACACCAAACCATTGGAAGCATGAGTGAGCAGCAGAGCGTTCACACCTGCCTGAACCATAAAGAGCAGGTTAAAACAAGACAGAAATCCACTTAACTTTGTTCATTTATGTTTGTATTCCTGTTTTCTTTATGAATAGTACACGATGTACAGGACTGGATTTAAAATCTTGCATACAGATGATGAATCTCATTCATCATCCTGGAGTCTGTTTCACAAGCACAGCGTACACGTCTGCTGTCCCGGTCAAGTAGAGGTCACCTGCACAGCAGCAGAGAGAAGCTGCTGCACCGCGGGACGGCTGCCAGGGACACCTACGTCCGTCCTGCAGGGACATCTCTGTCCTGCATGGAGCTGCCACGACGGACACATCTGCAGCAAAGATGCAGCCTCACTGAGGAAGTGATGGTTCTGCTTCAACGCCGGGTCCGAACCGTTGCATCTCCAGTAGAACCGGGACAGACGGGATAAATGAGACGTGTTGCTCTGCCAGCAGAGCTGCAGCAGGACGACAGCGCTGCATCAGCAGGACAGCTGGACGTGGTGGAAGGTTACGCGATCACTCCTCCTGCGAGCAGCAGTCTGGATCACCAACACCGGCCAGTTCAATCGTTTAGAGCGTTTAAAGAGGTGATTTTACATGAGACGGTCAACGGGGACGTCACATCAGAGTTTCATCATTCATGTTTATGAGGATGCTTCTGAACCTGCAACCATCCAACCATCCAACCATCCATCCATCCATCCATCCATCCATCCAACCATCCAACCATCCATCCATCCATCCATCCAACCATCCAACCATCCATCCATTCATCCATCCAACCATCCATCCATCCATCCATCCATCCATCCAACCATCCAACCATTCATCCATCCTCCATGCATGCATGCATCCAACCATCTAACCATCCATCCATCCTCCATGCATGCATGCATCCAACCATCCATCCATCCATCCATCCTCCATGCATGCATGCATCCAACCATCCATCCAACCACCCATCCATCCATCCATCCATCCATCCATCCATCCATCCATTCATCCATCCATCCAACCATCCATCCATCCATCCATCCTCCATGCATGCATGCATCCAACCACCCAACCATCCATCCATCCAACCATCCATTCATCCATCCATTCATCCAACCATCCATCCATCCATCCATCCTCCATGCATGCATGCATCCAACCACCCAACCATCCATCCATCCAACCATCCATTCATCCATCCATTCATCCAACCATCCATTCATCCAACCATCCATCCATCCTCCATGCATCCATCCATCCAACCATCCATCCATCCATCCATCCATGCATCCATCCATCCTCCATGCATGCATGCATCCAACCAACCAACCATCCATCCATCCAACCATCCATTCATCCATCCATTCATCCAACCATCCATTCATCCAACCATCCAACCATCCATCCATCCATCCTCCATGCATGCATGCATCCAACCATCCATCCATCCATCCATCCATTCATCCATCCATCCATCCATCCATCCACCCAACCATCCATCCACCCAACCATCCATCCATTCATCCATCCATTCATCCATCCAACCATGCAACCATCCATTCATCCATCCATCCTCCATGCATGCATGCATCCAACCATCCAACCAACCACCCAACCATCCATCCATCCATCCATCCATCCATCCATCCTCCATGCATGCATGCATCCAACCATCCAACCATCCATCCATCCATCCATCCTCCATGCATGCATGCATCCAACCAACCAACCAACCAACCATCCATCCAACCATCCATTCATCCATCCAACCATCCATTCATCCATCCATTCATCCAACCATCCATTCATCCATCCAACCATCCATTCATCCATCCATTCATCCAACCACCATCCATCCATCCATCCATCCATCCTCCATGCATGCATGCATCCAACTATCCAACCATCCATTCATCCATTCATCCATCCAACCATCCATCCATCCAACCATCCATTCATCCAACCATCCATCCATCCATTCATCCATCCAACCATCCATTCATCCATCCATCCATTCATCCATCCATTCATCCAACCATCCATCCATCCATTCATCCATCCATCCTCCATGCATGCATGCATCCAACCACCCAACCCATCCATCCTCCATGCATGCATGCATCCAACCATCCAACCAACCAACCAACCATCCATCCATCCATCCTCCATGCATGCATGCATCCAACCATCCTCCATGCATGCATGCATCCAACCAACCAACCATCCATCCATCCTCCATGCATGCATGCATCCAACCATCCATCCATCCTCCATGCATGCATGCATCCAACCAACCAACCATCCATCCATCCATCCTTCATGCATGCATGCATCCAACCATCCAACCAACCAACCAACCAACCATCCATCCATCCATCCTCCATGCATGCATGCATCCAACCATCCTCCATGCATGCATGCATCCAACCATCCAACCAACCAACCAAACATCCATCCATCTATCTATCCTCTATGCATGCATGCATCCAACCATCCATCCAACCATCCAACCAACCAACCAACCAACCAACCATCCATCCATCCATCCATCCATCCTCCATGCATGCATGCATCCAACCATGCAACCATCTATTCATTCATCCATCTATCCTCCATGCACCCATCCATCTAAACATCCATCCATCCGTCCATCCATCCACCTCCTCCGCCATCCTCCATCCATCCAACCATCCATCCATCCATCCATGCATCCATCCATCCATCAATCCATGCAAACATCCATCCATCCATGCATCCAACCATCCAACCATGCAAACATCCATCCAACCATGCATCCAACCATCCAACCATGCAAACATCCATCCATCCAACCATGCAAACATCCATCCATCCAACCATGCAAACATCCATCCAACCATGCAAACATCCATCCATTCATGCATCCATCCATCCAACCATGCAAACATCCATCCAACCATGCATCCATCCATCCATCCAACCATGCATCCATCCATCCAACCATCCATGCATCCATCCATCCATCCATGCAAACATCCATCCAACCATGCATCCAACCATCCAACCATGCAAACATCCATCCAACCATGCATCCATCCATCCAACCATGCAAACATCCATCCATGCATCCATCCATCCAACCATGCAAACATCCATCCATCCATCCATCATTCATCCATCCATGCATCCATCCAACCATGCATCCAACCATCCAACCATGCAAACATCCATCCATCCATCCATCATTCATCCAGCATGCATCCAACCATCCATCCATCCATCCAACCCCCATCCAACCATGCATCCATCCATCCAACCATGCAAACACATCCATCCATCCATCCATCATTCATCCATCCATGCATCCATCCAACCATGCATCCAACCATCCAACCATGCAAACATCCATCCATCCTCCATGCAAGCATGCATCCAACCATCCATCCATCCAACCATCCATCCACATCCATCCATCCACATCCATCCATCCATCCATTCAACCATCCATCCATCCTCCATCCATGCATGCATCCATCCAACCATCCATCATCCATCCATCCATGCATCCATCAGAAACCAGGTGAGAGACTGGGAACTGTTCCCAGGTCCGTAAGTCTGCGTATCTGAACTGGAGAAAACTGGAGCAGCTGGAGGAAGACTCAGGAAAACCTTCCTGGTCCTGAAAGCACAACTATCCCCCACTGACTCATGTAACATTCATGAGACCACTGAAATGTTTCAATCCTCAGATCTGTCCGTTTCTCCCAACAACTCGACTTATTTGCTGCTTATAACTCATGACTGTTTACCAACCACAGTGACCAGACAGAAGTTGGTAAAAAAACTCCTGGAGGCTCCTGCAGCAAGAAGTTACAGCTGATAACTATCACAGCTGATGTAACATCACATTATATACAGTCTGTTTGAGATCTGGGATCAACTGAGGCAGCACATCTCCTGGATGAGACCACAAGTCCACTGCAGCCCTGAAAATGAGCCTGAAAGTTCAGCTTCTACTGGATGAAGATGATGCTACATCATCATCATAACCCTAGCCCCCTCCCCTTTCCAAACAGACTCACCTTGGCCACTTTGTGATTGGCTGCCGTCTCATGCGAGGTATTCTTCAGGCCCTCCTTCAGCTGGGTGATGAAGAGCTCGTAGCCCTCCGTGCTGGACACGTCGATCTTCTCCTGACAGGCTGACAGCAGCTGCTGGGCCTGGACGCACATGCACACGTGCACACGCACACACGCACACACACACACACACTTCCAGGTTAAATCTGAAGCAGATGAGGAGCTACTCAGCTCAGCTAATTCAGCCGGCGCTCTGTGAACCGTCTGAAACGGTGACGGAAAATGAAAACTATTATTCTTATTTATTTATTCTATTACTATTATCAAAGTGCATTAAAGTATTTTCATTTGATTTCTCCGTGTAGGCGTCAGCTGTGTATCATGAGGTGACTTCAGTCATGGTGTAAGTGCAGTGTCAACTTTTTTTCTGGTGAATTTGTTCATTAAAAAACAATAAAGTGATTTATTTTAGAGGCAGTGAAGGCATCTCCGTCACGTGTCATTACCAAGGTTATAATAGTTTCAGATTTTTAATTAGTTTCCGTTTTTATTTAGTTTTAACTTTTTGTTTTTCAGTTCAGTTCTGATAATTATAGGTATTTGTCTGGTGTGACATTCAAAATCATCAGGAAGTCACTCAGAGTCAAAAAGGTAGAACTAAATAAATAGATTAAATAGAAACAGATTTCATATCAACCCAAAAAGCTGATGTATTAAATTAAAAAAGACTAAAACTAAGGATGTTTTTGCAATAATTTTAGTTAGTTTAGTAAAGACACAATACAGTTTTAGTTAGTTATCGTTTTTTTTAAGAAAACTGTCATTTTTATTTCAGTTGACAAAAATGAATTTTCAATTTTAGCTTCTTTTTTTTTTGTTAGTTTTAAATAAAGGAGAATTTCTTTTTTTTTTTTTTAACCTGGGTGCGTTTTCATGTACTTTTATATATGTGAGTGATGAAGAAAGGAGTTTTCCTGATAGCTCCTGGATTCAGCCTAGCAGCCCAGCTAATGATAAGTATGGGGCAACTGGCCCCCGCGTCTAAATACGCCCTAAAAACCTGCTTTTTTTCCACCCTAAGGGCTCGGATAGTCTCAACGAGTGTCCGACATCATACTAGAGAGGAGACATGAACCAAACTATCTACGTCACCTGGAGATCACTGTTTGTTTTGGTGTCTGTGTCCAAATCTCGGGATGCTGGAAATCAAATCCTGTTCTGAAATCGCACGATAACTCGTATCAAAACTGGTGGGGGCTCTGAAATCACACAATAACGAGACTCTCCCACAGGTTTTGATGAGAGTTATCGTGCAATTTCAGAATAAGATTTGATTTCCAGCGATCTCCAGGTAACGAAGATACTTTGGTTCATGTCTCCTCTCAAATATGATGTCAGACACTCGTTGAGACTATCTGAGCCCTTCAGGGTGGAAAAAGCAGGTTTTTAGGGTGAACTTAGACGTGGGGGCCAGTTGCCCCATACTCATCATTAGCTGGGCTGCTAGGCTGAATACTGGAGCTATCTGGAAAATTCCTTTCTCCATCACTCACATATATGAGAGGACAGATGAAAACACATCCCAGGTTTAAAAAAAAAGTGAAATTCCCCTTTAACAATAATAAACTTTTCTTTACTCTGAACATGTGGACGGAGACGCCGTCCCGTTCCGACTCTGAAACTAAAGGTGTGTTTGTCATGTTCCTCATCATCTACATGAAAGTCAGCTCTCACCTCTGTGACCGGCAGCTCCAGCTGAACCATGTCCTCCGGCTTGGCCACTGGAGGCTGGAGGGCGGTGTCCAGGAGCAGGATGCCGTTCAGGTCCTTCCTGCACCCCACGGCGTAGTCGTCCACAAAAAGCACCTTGTCCACCGCAGGGAAGTACTGACACCTGACGCGGCCGCCGGGTTTGGCTGGGGGGGGACACGAGGCAGAGGAGGAAACCAGTTCAGTCCGGTCTGAGCGCAGCCTTCAGAGCAACGCCGCGCTCTGCAAACACGCCTATTCATGGCCAGCCTGCTGCATGCGCCACTTCTATTATTCTACAGTGCAGTCGTCTTCTCCATTTTTCATCATCATCATCATCATCATCGTTTGGATTGAAACGTAGGGTTGGGCATCGAGCATCGATCGGAACGGGGACTAACCGCCCGATTCTCCAGGAATCATTCAAATTCTAAAATTTCTATTCCTATTTTTAATGCCGAAACAGAAGAAGCCGCCGCCGGACACCAACAAAGAAGAACCTGCCGGCAGAGGTGGGAAAAAATATCCACACTAGGGCTGATGGAAAAGATCCATTATCACGATTATTTCGGTTAAAATTGATATCACGATTATTTAAACAATTCCTTTTTTATATTCAGCATTTCTTTCTGTCAAAAGACACTTCATTGATAATTTGCGCAAAACGTTCAAATTCAAAATAGGCTACAAATCTGCACTTTACAGCAATTTTGAGTAAAAAGAAGCTTAAAAACAATAATAAAAATATGAAATTAGTCACCGACTATTTTGATAGTCGACAATAAGTCGACTAATCGTGGCAGCGCTAGTTATATTTAAACAAAGCTGAAGTCCAAGACCAATATCATAATATTTG
Source organism: Atherinomorus stipes (assembly GCA_023101725.1). NCBI lineage: Eukaryota > Metazoa > Chordata > Actinopteri > Atheriniformes > Atherinidae > Atherinomorus > Atherinomorus stipes. The sequence continues at coordinate 287,810 of JALJCO010006134.1, forward strand.
ACTAATATTACCTTACAATTTGATCAGGGTTCGATTTTTAAACTATTAGCACATTATTAACTAGGGCTGGGAAAAAATAGCGATACACTGAAAAATTGCGATATTTTTATATGCTGATGTATCGATATTTAAAAATGTGGTATCGATCTATTTCACTAATGAAATCTCGTGAGATTTGGTTGCTCAGTCAAGAATTCTGGCAGGTTTTCGTGAAATCTCGCGGGATTTCATTGGTAAAAGAGATCAATATCGCATTTTTGAATATCTATATGAAATGTGCATATGAAAATATTGCGATATTTCAGCGTATCGATTAGGGCTGCACAATTAATCGTTAAAAAAATCGCGATCTCAATTCACACATACATGTGATCTCATTTCTACCCACAACGATTCTGAAGCATTTTTAATCACGAGCCACATCACAAATGAAAGCTTCCATTCTTCCCGGATTTTTTTCAAGTGCCCTCAAACGCAGCACTGCCGTTGCACATATCTGTCGTTTCATTTATGTCAAACCATGAGAAAATCCAAGACTTATTTTCATATTTTGCTTATTTTCTGTTAAATGTACTGAAAAGTGTGTTAATAGCAGCTTTACACACAACAAAAGGGCTGCCTTTTTCACAAATAAAAAACAAAAGTTCCCGGTAGAGATGCACCGATACAGTTTTTACCGACACAGTCCGATACCGATGCCTGAGTTGAGCTTATCGGCCGATACCAGATACCAATCTGATACTACTGTTGAATAAATGACCTGTATGCCTTGCCATATGACTGAAGGAATCAAGCTTGACATAAACTGTTAGCCTTTTTTTTTAAAGGTAAAAAATTAAAACAGATATAAATGTACTTTATTTGTACTATTATACTTTGTATAAAACTGTACTGATTAACAAATGCAGTCGTCCTTAAAATTATTCATATCCTCCAATTAAAGAAAAGGCTGAATTCACAATAGAAATTCAAATAAAAAGACAATAATAGAAAATTATGAAATAATATTTTAGTGAAATTAAATATTGATTTTGAATTGTGGTTGTTTTTTATTAGTATTATTTCCAAACAAACAAAACTGTCCCAGACACATTAGAGCACCTTTTCCATGAACATGGACCAACATACCTGTCAACAGGTGCAGACGTCTGATTGGACGTTACAGAAAACACCTGATTGCAGTGATTGGCTCAAAGTGTTGCTCAACAACATTTTACCTTTGAAGCCTCATCATGCTTGTTTACTTGTTTTATTTTTGTGTTTTTATTATATTTCTTTCAAACCACAATTCAAAATCAATGTCATGGTTTTCATTACGTTTTTATTTATTATTACTTTTGTCAATTTCAACATATTTCACTGACAGTTGATTTTTTCCCTCTTTAATTTGAGGGTAGGGATGCAACGATATGAAAATTTCATAGCACGGTTATTGTGACCAAAATGATCATTGCTATCATTTTTATTGCAGTACTATAGAAATACACCTCAACATCATTAAAAATATCCAAAACTGGTCTAAACGTGTACTTTGTCCTTTCTAAAGGGGGAAAAATCTCAAGAGCACTGTCCATACGGGTGCTTTTGTTGCCTTCCGCCATATTTTCGTAAAATTAGACATTGCAAACTGCAACTGCGGGGAGTTTTTAAAAGTACAATAATCAGTCACGGTTTTTACGATAATTAAATTTAGAAACGATCTTACTAATCGTTGGTAATTTTATCACGGTTAACCATTTTACCGGTAATCGTTACATCCCTATTTCAGGGTATGAATAATTATGAGGACGACTTTATCAAAGTGTACATTTATTATGATAGCAATA
>JALJCO010006138.1:0-38203 GCA_023101725.1 Atherinomorus stipes
GGAGATCCAGCTTTGACAGGACTCGTGTCATCTTTGGCATGTTGTGGAGGTGCGTCACTCGAGTGAGTGTCTAAAGCAATACTCCCCTGATGGTGAGAGCCATGGTGAGAGCCCGTCCCAGGAGTCTTCACGCAGTGGCTCAGGTGGTACCACGCAGTGCTCCCTTCGACCTTGACTGCCGTGGGCGTGGCCTGGACGACAACGTATGGCCCTCGACGCCTGGGCGTGTTCCACTTGCGACGGAACTCCTTGATGTAAACCTGGTCCCCCGGCACCACTGTTGTGGCCTCTATCGGGACCTGCTCCGGCTCTCTCCCCTTTTCCTGCAAATAGAGAGACTTATGGATAGCAGACAACTGTTTCATGTATGAGTGTAGCTCCGCCTCCAACTGCTCCAGGGGAGGCCCCTTATATGGGCCCCGCAGGTGGGGGGCCGGCATCGGGCGACCTGTGAGGATTTCATGCGGAGAAAGATGAGTGACCCTATGGGCTTGCATGCGATAGCCCATTAAAGCTAACGGCAACGCGTCGGTCCACTTCAATCCGGTACATGCACAAATCTTGTTGATTTTGGCCTTAAGCGTCCCATTAACGCGCTCCACGTAGCCCTGACTTTGAGGGTGATAAATTGAACCGTGCCGTAGCTTGATTCCCAGCTGTTGTAGGACCCCCGCCAAAACTTTGTGCACAAAAGCCGGACCTGAGTCAGAAGAAATCGTACTGGGGATCCCGAACCGTGGAATTACCTCACGCAGCAGAAATTTAATGACCGTGCCAGCGCCCATATCCTTAGACGGCACAGCTTCCAGCCAGCGACTAAATCGATCGATGACACAGAGCATGTACCGCTTTCCCCCAACCGGGATCAGCATGTCCACGAAGTCGATGATTAGATGTTTGAAGGGACCCTCCGGGACCGGGATGTGACTCGAAGGAATCACAACACACTTACGAACGTTATTGCGCAAGCACACGTCACATAAGTTCAATACCTCACCAACCATGGACCGCAGATAGGGGGACCAGTAACCCTGGTTGTTCAGACGTCTTACGACCTCATGCCGGCCACAATGGTCCGTCCCGTGGGCCTCTGTAATTAGCATCGACAGTAAGGAAACTGGAGCAACAATCAACCCGGTATGCGACCTCCACAACCCGTCTTGGCCCCTGGTAGCGCCCCGCCGCACCCATTGATCCTTTTCCCCTGAATTCGCCCGGTCCTGAATAAGAACGATGTCGTCAGGCGTGACGGCGGGCTCAAAGTCTAAGGCCGGAGCCAGAACTGCCACCTTGCAACCGGAGGCGCGCTTAGCTGCCTCATCAGCAGCGTTGTTTCCTGTAATGACACTAGAATTACCTTTCCGATGCGCAGGACATTTGACAATGGCCAACCTGGTTGGGAGCATCATGGCTGATATTAATTCGAGAATCTGCTTACCATGCTGGATAGGTTTACCATCTGATTTCTGGAACCCCCGCAGTTTCCAAACTGCCCCGAACAAATGACACACTCCGTGAGAATACGAAGAATCTGTATACACATTAGCAGAACGACCATCAGCAAGACAACATGCTTCAGTGAGGGCTATTAACTCTGCTAACTGTGCAGAACAAGGTTGGTTGCATTTTTCGGCTTTAACAGTCACGAACTCATTACCCAACTGCTGTACCACTGCATACCCAGCATGGTTTCCCAAGTGGTCCCGAAAACACAACCCATCGACGAAATACGTCACCTCGGCATCGCCCAACGCGGTCGACTCCAAGTCCGGTCTCAGCTTAGTGTACCGAGATGCTTCTGCGACGCACTCGTGAGGAAACCCTTCAAAACTGAGAGGGACAACATCAGCAGGGTTAGTGGTCTCGCATCTCTTGATGGTCACATCAGGATAAGACAACAATGGCAGGTACTGCAAACACCTAGCCTGCGTTAGGACAGTCTTACTGTGATTGATTAACTCTGAAATCTTATGATGGGTGTAGATAATGACAGGATGGCCCTTAGTTACGACAGAGGCTTTCTCATAGGAGAAGGATACTGCTGCCAGGGCTTGATAACACGGAGGCCATCCCCGGATGACGTCATCGAGTTTTGAGCTGTAATACGCAACTGGTTGTTTTCTACGACCACTACAGGATTCTTGCATCAAGACAGCTGTGGCGTACATGTTGCATCTGTTGGAAACATACAAAAAGAACGGTTTGTCATAATCAGGAGTTTTTAAGGCAGGTGATGTCTGCAATTCCTGTTTGATCTCATCAAAGGCCAGCTGTGCCTCTGTTGACCATGTAAGTGGCTCCTTTAAGGTCTCAGTTGATTTCAAGAGATCTCTTAGAGGGGCCACCTTTACGGCATAGTCCAGTATCCATTCAGCACTGTAACCGACCATGCCCAAGAATGTCATTAATTCAGCACTCGTCCTCGGACGCGGGGCCTGACTCACTCCTTTAAGGTGGTCAGGTGCCAGAGCGACCGTGCCTTGGGAGATTACTCGCCCCAAGAATTCCACCTGAGACCGGCAAAACTGCAGCTTGGCCCGGGAAGCCTTATGCCCGCACTCTGCAAGCCTCTGGAGGACCTTCAGGGAATCACGTGTGCAGTTTTCAACGGAATCCGAACAAATCAGGATGTCATCTACATACCGGATCAGAGTGCTGGCAATGTCCAGTCCCTCCAAGTCGCGACTCACTACCCGGTCGAACCAGGCTGGGCTACTAGCCAGGCCCTGGGGAGTCCTAGTGTATGACAATTGGCGTCCCCTAAAGGTGAAAGAGAACAGGTATCGTGATTCTTCGCTCAACGGTACGCTAAAGAAGGCTGAACACAGATCTATTCCGGTAAAATATTTGGCATTTGGTGGAATCGCATTCAGCAAGGTGTGTGGATTGGCAAACTCGGCCGGAACCTCCTCCAATATCGCATTTATAGCCCTCAGGTCGTGGACCAACCGGTACTTGGATTTATCTGCTTTAAGCACAGGGAAAATAGGTGTGTTACAAACACTCGTATTTTCAACCAAAACCCCCGCTTTGATCAGTCCATCAATTAATTCTGTAATGCCCTCCTCATCGGCCGGTTTTAACTTATATTGTGGAAGCCATGGAAGAACCGCACCCGGTTTTACCTTAAGACATACAGGGCTGGCAGATAGAGCCAGCCCTACATCGGTGTCATGTTGAGCCCACAGATGTTCTGGGATTTGTGTCATAATGTCTGCTAACAAACCGTCATTGTCGCATTCGAGATCCACTTCCTGGACAACCATTGACCTTTCCTCTGGCAAAACAATCATCTGGGGCACCGACCTCATTGATAACCCACACAGGATCTTCTCCATAGATCCATCGCCTGAAAGGAAAATCATAGGGTTAGCCATACTACACCAGGTGACGTTGTCAGAGGTTTTTACCATGGGACCGAGGTCCTTTGATTGATAACCCGGGTTTACCAACAAGGTTATGTGAGGAGTTGATTCAGGTATGCAGAACCACTTATCAATGAAGGGGTTGGACTTTACCTTCAGGGCAGCTCCCTGGCTTCCGACAACGATGTGCTGAGTCTCGATTGTTACCTTAAGGTCCTTTGTTTCAATTCCCCATTTGTCCTCAAAGGTTTTACTCCCTGAAGAATCAAAAAACATTGTACAGTGATAAGGGATTTTACTTCGGGACGCATGTGGGATCCAAGCCTTCACCTCATCCTCCCATTCCTGAAACCCTGAGGAAACAGATTCATCAATGTCGCCCAGCCAGTAGACTTTAGCAGATGTAGTTTGTGTGTGCATCTGGAAATCCAGACCTGTTTTGTCTATATAAATTCCTAGGGGAGAGCACCAGATGTTAAGTTTTAACTTACAGAGGGCATCTCTGCCCAAAAGGTTAATGGGTGTGTGATCAGAGACAAGAATTGGGATTTTAACTTCAGAATTTTCAACTGCTATTTTAACTGGGGCTGTGATGGGGATTATTTGACTTGAGCCCGAGAATCCTACTGTCTTTACAAATTTGCCAGACATGGGAAGGTCTTTGGCCTAATTTGAGTGAACACAAGTGTGTGTAGCCCCTGTGTCCACAAGCATGGGGATAGGTTGATCTTCTAACTCAACGTTCAGCATGGGCTCGCCGTTGGGACTCAGCATGACTGGTAAATGCAGACCTTCCCCCGTAGGATCCTCCGGGCATTGCTAGTACGAATGTCTGGGACCCGGCCAGGATCCTCCTGCGGGTCGGGCACCCCCCCTCCTGGGCTGGGCCCCGCGTTCCAGTTGCTCGTTCCCTGACACGGGTGGGGGCCGCAGGCAACCTCGTGCAAGATGACCTGGCCTTCCACAGCGCCAGCACCTCATCTGGGGATCCATTGTCCTGGGGGGGCTGGCCGGCCCTCCCACGGACCGGTAGCCTTGACTGTTCACCACCTGCTGTGCGTGCGGGGGAGCTGGACTCACCACCTGAGGGGCAGGACCTGCGAGGGATGTCTGTCCTTGAACACCAGGGATGACCACTGCGGCTTGTACCTTGGTTTTGCATTTTTCCTGCAGGTCGGAGAGCTGTAGATGGGTGAGCTTCCTCTGGGCAGAGTCCTCCTGCTCCTTTAAACGCTGGATGTCCTTCCTGTGTCTTTCCACAGCGTGGATCACATGGTCCTTGAATTGCTGAGTTGGCATAGATATTAAGCCAACAACATCCCGGAGCCTGCTTTCCACCACGTTCGGCATGGACGAGACGATGGAGTTCCTGAAAAGCGTGAGCAGAATAGAATCAGTTTCAATGTCCCGTTCAGTCTCTAGTCTCCATTTCTTAACCTGGTTGTCAATGAAAACTGCAGGGCTCTCGTCATTCTTCAAAGGTTCCCCTTTCAGTACTTCCACATCAATTTTGTTGGGGAATTCTGCGCGGAGCTGCTGCCAGATGGCTGCTCGATACGCGTTGAATTCGGTGCCATCAGACATGGGGTCCAGGATCCACCCGAGACCTGCATCGTTGAGGAACTTGTCCATGCGGTGCAGTCCAAGCACGTGCGTCAGCACGGCCTTCACGTCTCCCAACGACAGAAGCTTTCCTGTGGTCTGGGTTTCAAAGGCACGGATCCACTTTCCACCACCCTGTGTGATCTGTGGAAGCGAAGCAACTAAAGTAGTCAGGTCCTGAGTGGTCCAGGGGATATAGTGTGCTTGAGTTCCCTTAATTAGTATTGGAAAGTGTCCTGGGGGGTGACCTGGGTCAGTGTATCTATCAGGGGCTTTTAAGTTTCGTCTGTCTCTGAGGTCATAATCAGTGTGAGGTGGTGGGAAGGGGTAAGCCCCCTTGATGTCTGCTGTGTGTCCCTGGCTGGCGCCACCGGTGATCCCTATTGGCTCAGACCCCGCATGCATCCCGGATCGATGTGTCTGGTCAACCTCATCTTCTATTTCAGCAATGATACTTCGGTTTAACTCCCGTGCTAGGTTAATACCCCTGTGGTTCAACCCAAGCCAGAAAGAATCCCCCCCTTTTCCACGTTTTAGTAGCTCACTCCGTTCTCTGTAGCAATCTAAAATGGTGGACGGACGCCGTTCCGTACTCCAGTGTTTGGGGATTCCTAACTGTGTTGCTGGTGTGGTATTTGCCCCAAGAGGGTCAGAGTTATTTTTAGCTGCGCCAGTCTGTGAGTCAGTTGGGGTGTGAGCTGATGTGTGCTGTGCCATTCCATCAGTGGGGGACTGGTCAGGCGGGGGGGATGGTGTGCCAGTGGGTACACTAGCACCCAGACCCCCCCCCCCCCAGAGCCCCCCCAAATACCCCCTCCTCCTCAGCATCGTGGTCGGAAGCCCCGGGGTCATTTCCCAGCTGGAAGTCCCCCGACACTTTGATGGTACCTGCCAATGAAGGGAAGAGTTTTGCATTATCATCAGATACTGGTTCAGCATTCCTCTGCGGAAGCTGTGTAGCACAATTAGATTCTCCTGGAAGAGGATCAAGTTTAATATTTCTTTTGCGAGGCCCTTGGGCTGCAAATAGCTCCAAGACCTCCAATTCTAACTGTCTTTTCTTTTGACGTTTTTTGGATTTATCTTTTGGCTTATAATCCAGGATCCGGCGCCGTGTTGCAGAGCACACATCCTTGTTGAATGTCCCAACCTCAGGCCATTCGAACTCCAAACCTTTGGTGCGTTTATGCCACTTTTTGGACAGGTGATTCACATTTTTCAAAAGCTGTGGGTTTTTAATACCGACTATTGCAACAGGCGTGGTCGACATTGTGCAGCTAGTAGGTTAATCAGGAGAGGTTAGAACACTTGAACACTTTTAAAAACTATTTTGGTGCCCCTACGTCAGAGACCTCTTATTATAACCCAAAATTTTTACAGTTTTTTCCACGTTAATTAACCCTTCAGTTTTTACAGTTTTTAGTTTTGGTGCCCCTGTTTCAGAGACCTCTTATTTTAACCCAAAATTTTCACAGTTTTTTCCACATTAATTAACCCTTCAGTTTTTACAGTTTTTAGTTTTGGTGCCCCTGTTAGTTAACCCTACAGTCTTTACAACAACTTACTGCAGCCCCCGTAACACGACACCTTAGCGAGTGGGCTGTAGGAAGAAGCAGTGGTTATTTTTAGCTCGCTGCAGCTGGGAAGGCTCAGGTTACGGGTCTCAGTCTGAGAACACTAAGGGAAAGTCACTTTACAATGGGGATATGCAATTTAAGGGAACTTTTAAGGATTTTACAATCAGAGCTTTTGCGGAGCGAGGACAATGGAGCGCTATTGGCCACCTCAACATCTAATACAGGTAATTATATGAGCAGGTGGGTGGGGGCCCCCGTCATGCAAGATCAAATATTTTCCAGTTTTTTCTCAATTTCAACCAAATGCACTGAGCGTTGCTTTCCACTCTTTTTCATTTCATCCAACCATTTCACACATACATGCGGCCCGATTTCTCGGCAGAGGCAACTCACCTAGCTTTGGTTTTACTTTTGCATATAGCTGGCTCAGCCCCGAGGGACTGACACACAAACCCTTTCTCTCACTTGCAGACAGCCGAGCACTCAGAACACACACAGACCAGAACCAGACAATCAGGCCACTCAGACCACAGATCACAGGACAGACAGACAGGCAACTAGAAATTAATCCGGATGACAGTTTGTTTATACTTCTGATGTTACGTCAAGTATAACTTTGGCTTATTGTTGCAACAAGATGTTCTGGTGCACAGCAGCTGTGTAGTTTCCAGAGCTACGTAGTTTCTCCCGTACTTGGGAGAGAAGTAAGGATTTTACTTAAGAGGAAGGGAGTCCTTTGTGTTTCACATACAACACTATTGATTTTGGACTCCTGTTGTAACAACTCCGCAGGTCTCCAGAGTGGAAGGCTGCATTCTCCTCCTGGACGCGTCAGAAAGACGGCAACCGCCTTCCCTAATTACTACCTAACACACGACTAAACGCATCCTACCGCCGCTATAGGGCACCAAGCCTGCATGTAAAAAAAAAATACATAGAAATTCTCTCTTCACAACTCTATAAGGTTACGACTTATTTTTCCTCTTACTTAAGTGCACTTTTACAGTTTCTTTATCCTATGTACTTCACTTTGAATGTTAAAAAGACCTTTTAACCATTCTGTTACTCAAGACCTTATCAGCATAAGTTATCCTTAGCTTCTTTTTCCCAATCAATATTTCAAATCAATATTTCTTGTGCGCACAAGATTTAAGTTCTACCACGAGACCCCACCAGGCATCTCTCTTTAAAGGTTCAAAGTGGGTAAGCACACATTCCTGGATTCAATTTGCTCAATTAAGGAGGAGCGACTTACCTCCGAGCTGAATCCAGTGATGTGCGCTCTTTGTCCCAGCAATCTCCTGGTGCGGCTCGCCAAATGTTGTGGATAAAATGTTTCCCCAAGAAAGGATGAGAAGACTGAGTAGGGTCTGGTGATAGAAGGTCAACACCTCAGGTTTATTAACACAACCATGACAGAGCTTGCCCTGAGAGGTAGAAGACCCCATTTCTTCTCCGAAGCTGCTTCTTAAAGGAAAGTGAATTCCCTTGACACAAAGGCTCAGAATAATCAAACCCATATTAAGAGAATCAACTAAACATAGACACACTGTTGCCTGTATCAGATTTAAATGTCATGTCTTATAATAACATTGTCCTAAGCTCTCTTTACTTGGTAAACACCAACACCTGCTCCTGTCATACACTTTCTGTGACCTCTATTATACCTTAGTTTATCTGTAGTTTATGAGAACTAAGAAATACCCACAGTCTAAGCGTGTCTTACCTTTATCCACCACTTAGGAGGCTAATCTTTGTTAGCTCCTACTAGTTTCGAGTTAGCCCGGTTAGCATTTAGCCCAGAGTATATCAGCTGTCAATCATTTGACCCACGGCTCTGAGGCCTTACCTTTACCCATTTTAGCATTTTTCGGAAGTGACGACACACGTGACACGGCAAGATGGCGACGGTGGGACACACCCACCTGGCTTCACTTTTAGCTCTTCAGAAACCAACGAGTCATGTGAATGGAGGGTTCGTCCCCCTCTATTAATGGTCTATTGTATGATCACAATGGTACGTGTCCCGAATCCAGAACTATTCTGAAATGTCCAAAAGAAATTATTTTTTACTAATTTAACTACATAAATACAGCTGGAAAGTGTGGCAGTAGAATCTGCGGCTGCGGGACGGACCGTCCACTAAAGTGTCCGGGCATACTTCTACAAAAGGTAAACAAGATGTTTGCAGGGCAGCTTTCCAACGGGGTGCTGTTCTGTTACGTGATACAAACGAGGGTGATGATGGAAAGCTGGTAAGCTAGCTTTATATCTCTTTGAATAAAAGAGATGAGAAACCTCAGTTTTGTATCAGATGATCTGGGGCATAAATGTGTCTCTGGGCCTTTTCACATGAATCGTTGATTCTTGTGTTGGGTTCACATGCCAGTGCTTGGACCAGGCTCGGACACACTCGGTAATATCAGTGCCAGAACACTATGTGGCAGTGTTGCGTAAACTTCGTTGATAACTAACAACTGCGGAAGCAACAGACCCTCACGTCACCATCCAAGCGACGGGTTAGTTTATCTACAAGGAAGAAAACTCGTTTGGTTACTTGGAGAGATTCCTGGTCTGCTATGGGTGTGAAACCGGACACTGTCGATCCCCGATAGACGATCCGATCGCCTGAGAGGCACAGCTACGCCATCTTCGTGATTAAAAAAAAAAAAAAAACGCCTGGTGGTTTTGCGGCTCATCTGCCTGAGTCTCCTTTTAGTAATTTCCGCTATAAGCTCCTTGTTTGAAGTAACAACTATGTCGGCAGCTGTAAGCAGTTATTTACTGAGTCTGTGTCAGACAGAAGTGTCGACGGCTCAAAGTTTCATTTTGGTTTGGGTTTTTGTGTGGAGTATTTCATTTACACTGATGTCTTGATTTAATTAAGTTATTGTTCAAATATATGCGTGAATTATTTCTTTTGTGACTAAATAGAGAGATAATATAGCAGCACTTGTGGTGCAGGGAAGAGTTTGGTAAAGTAGCAAGATGATGAAGAACAGAGGAGACGGAGCCTGCGACCGCGACGCACACCGCCGCAGAAAAGTGAGAAGGAAAAAGAGACAACACGGTGGAATTAAGAGTTTAATATTCAGTCTTCAGCTGCAGATCAATGAGCTCTGCATGCAGACATGGTGCTGCACTAGAAACAGAGAAGTAGCCGACACAGCAGAGCAGTTCTGGAGATTTTTCTTTAACATATTATGGCAATAAATTAATTAAAAGTTGCCTTAAAGATTGTCATTTAAAAAAAGATCATGATCATAGAACATCAGTCCATCCTTAATGCAGCCGGACACTCATATTTTACATTTAAGGTTTTTCAAACCACCGGTTACAATTAAAGTGAGAAGATGAACGACAACAAAGATAAACATGCCGGTAGGATCCAGTTTTGGTTTGGTCACTGCTGCTTGTTGGGTCAGTAGCCCACACGTCACATCCAGCACGGTCTGGATTGTGTTCACAACGCATTCTTCCCTGCCAGAGCGCAGTGGCCCGGGTCCTGGACCACCTCTGCACCTGGGCCTCCCGGGTCCTGGACCACCTCTGCACCTGGGCCTCCCGGGTCCTGGACCACCTTTCCACCTGGGCCTCCCGGGTCCTGGACCACCTTTCCACCTGTGCCTCCCGGGTCCTGGACCACCTTTCCACCTGGGCCTCCCGGGTCCTGGACCACCTCTCCGCCTGGGCCTCCCGGGTCCTGGACCACCTCTGCACCTGGGCCTCCCGGGTCCTGGACCACCTTTCCACCTGGGCCTCCCGGGTCCTGGACCACCTTTCCACCTGTGCCTCCCGGGTCCTGGACCACCTCTCCACCTGAGCTGCCCGGGTCCTGGACCACCTCTCCACCTGGGCTGCCCGGGTCCTGGACCACCTCTCTACCTGGGCCTCCCGGGTCCTGGACCACCTCTCCACCTGGGCTGCCCGGGCCTGGACCACCTCTCCACCTGGGCTGCTCGGGTCCTGGACCACCTCTGCATCTGGGCCTCCCGGGTCCTGGACTACCTCTCCACCTGGGCCTCCCGGGTCCTGGACCACCTCTCCGCCTGGGCCTCCCGGGTCCTGGACCACCTCTCTACCTGGGTCACCCGGGTCCTGGACCACCTCTGCACCTGGGTCACCCGGGTCCTGGACCACCTCTCCACCTGGGTCACCCGGGTCCTGGACCACCTCTCCGCCTGGGTCACCCGGGTCCTGGACCACCTCTCCGCCTGGGCTGCCCGGGTCCTGGACCACCTCTCCGCCTGGGTCACCCTGGTCCTGGACCACCTCTCCGCCTGGGCCCCCCGGGTCCTGGACCACCTCTCCGCCTGGGCCTCCCGGGTCCTGGACCACCTCTCTACCTGGGTCACCCTGGTCCTGGACCACCTCTCCGCCTGGGCCTCCCGGGTCCTGGACCACCTCTCTACCTGGGTCACCCGGGTCCTGGACCACCTCTCCACCTGGGCTGCCCGAGTCCTGGACCACCTCTCCACCTGGGCTGCCCTGGTCCTGGACCACCTCTCCGCCTGGGCCTCCCGGGTCCTGGACCACCTCTCTACCTGGGTCACCCGGGTCCTGGACCACCTCTCCGCCTGGGCTGCCCGGGTCCTGGACCACCTCTCCACCTGAGCTGCCCGGGTCCTGGACCACCTCTCCACCTGGGCTGCCCGGGTCCTGGACCACCTCTCCACCTGGGCTGCCCGGGTCCTGGACCACCTCTCTACCTGGGTCACCCGGGTCCTGGACCACCTCTCCGCCTGGGCTGCCCGGGCCTGGCCCGGACACGTCATGTGAAAAGGGCCTCTGTCTCAGACGATTGTGTCAAACATGGTTCCTATCACGGTTCTCCCTCATGTTCCAACGCAGACTGATGGGGAAGGTAGTTCTGATAACTAAACTCCAGACGGGGAGTTCTAGGAACTGATCCTAGAACCTCTTTGATCTAGAACCTGTCTGTCCAAGCGCTCCTTCTATCAGACATTAATCTGACAGTCAGCATCAGGGTCTCCAGAACCGCCTCAGACCAGTTTCACAGGATCACACACTGGTTCTTGTACTTCCTTTTCAACCCGTCTATCTCTTCCTCCTGTGATTTTTCCATTTCTTTCAGTTGTTTTGCTGTTTGTTCCAGTTCTTCTTTGAGCTGTTTTTCCTGGTGAGCGTGGAGCTGGTCCAGCAGCTCGTAGTCTTTGCTGTATCTGTCTCTGGCTTCTTGGATTTCCCGCTCATGTTGGCGCTCCAGAGCCTCCTTCTCCTCCCTGTGCTCCTCCAACAGACCTGCGAAGTTCTTGGTGTATTTGGCTCTGAAGTCATTGAACTCTTCGGCTGTGTCTCTCGCCTCCTCTTCGAACTTCTTCCTCATGTCATAAACTTTCCTTTCATACTTCTCCTCTATTTCTCTGTGTCGCTTTTCTTCTTCTTCTCTAATGTTTTGCTCTTCCTCTTTCCTTTCATTTTCACTCCTCTTTTCACTCTGCTCGTATTCCATCTGAAGCTTTTTAATCTTTGTTCCAGCGATCCTCCGTTTGCTTTTTCTCTCTCTTTTACGTTTGGTCCAGTATTCCTGCTGTTTTCTCTTCCAGTTTTCTTGTTCTTCTCTCATATTTTCTGCCTCCTCCTCTAGTTCACTTTTCTTCTCCTTATCTGGTGCAGATTCCATCTTTTCCTGTAAATCTGCCAGCTTCTTCTCCCACTCCTGTTGTTTCATTTCTTCTTGCCTCATCTTCTCGCTGTCTTCTTCTTCCCTCTTTCTTCTTCTCTCTCCTGTTTCTTTTGCTCATTTTTTATTCTTACCCTCATCTTTTCCAGTTGGTCCTCCCTCACTTTTCTCTCTACCTCTAATTCATCTCTTTGTGGCGCCGTTCTTCTCTCCATCTCTTTTATTTCTTCATGATATTGTCTTTTGAGCTCGCCCAGCTCTGTCTGCATCTCATCTTCCTTGCTTTTCAGGATTCGCTCTACTTCTTTCTGTATGGCAACCTCAGCTTCTTGCAGCATCTCATTGGTGAAGCAGCCACCGCCATTTATCCTCACCATCTTCTCAATCTTCTCTATCAGCTCAGGGACTTGCTGTGATCTTTTTTGCTTGCCATAGTTTTCAAACACATGGTATCTTCCTCCACAGTTGAAGATCAGATTCTTCAAGAAATCGTCCCCATTTTCTATGTAGTCCTGAACGGACTGCGACTGATGCTCCAGATCATCTCCTCTAGTGAAAAGAATGATGGTAAACTTCTCTGAATTCTTTCCAAAGACTTTCCTGATGAGCTTTAAGGTCTCCCTCTCCTCCTTTGTGAATCTTCTGATCTCCAACACCAGCAGGAAAACATGCGGTCCCGGAGCCAGAAGACTGATGCACTTGGTCAGCTCCTTGTTCACTTCTTCATGCGACAGCACCGTGTCGAAGAGTCCAGGAGTATCCACCACGGTGACTGGACGCCCGTCGACCTCGCCCTGGGCTTTCTGACAGTGTGTGGTTACTGATTTCTGGAAAGCTTTGGCTCTGAACGCATCTCTTCCCAGGATGGTGTTCCCAGAGGAGCTCTTTCCACAGCCGGTCTTCCCAATCAGCACAATCCTCAGACTCTCTGGGCTCTGCTTCTCATCGTCACCTGTAGGAGACAAAGGTAGAGTCAAAGTTGCTGTGGTGGATGTGGAAGGATATACTTTCAGTCATAGGTGCAGTCACATTTCTCTGTTTTACCCCTACCCCTTGGCCTTTCCACTTAAAACAAAGCAATGAGGGGTAGGGCTGAAAGACCCCCCTACAAACTGGGACCCCCTTAAAAACAAACTGGGACCCCCCCCCCCTCTACCTCACACACACACGTAGGGTTTTGGGGAGGGGAGCGTGTCAAGCGGGCGTGGTGAGGGAGGGCACCAAAGTGCCTTTGCTTGCCACGTCTAGAGGCAGCCTGCTCCCCAGTTTTAACCACACTTAGACACCTAAACACATAAAATAACAACAGCTCACAACCACTTCTGAGGGGCGGGCCATATAGTGTGTGGTAGGAGGGAGGGGCCGGTTGGGGGACATGCCCCCTACGCGACCCCCACTCCCGGCATGACTTGGCACTGCCCCTTAGTTTTAACTGCAAACAACACACATCTTACACACACAGTCATGAGTGGGGGGTGGGGGGGGGACAGGGTCCTTTCATACCCCGGTCTCCCGGGCGCTACTGGGGGGAGGGGGGACAGTGGCTACTTCACGCGCCAGTGGTTAAGGCTGGCTGCATTGCGGGGGATCTGCTGGCCTGGGGGACGCCTGGCCTGCTGCGTCCGGGGGGTGGGGGATGGGGGGGGTGGTGGTGGGGGGAACGTGTTTGGGGCTTGGAACTCGCGGCTCCTTCCCCGGCCCGAGCTACCACTCAGGAGGCACGAGGGCATGGGCAAGAGAGAGGTGGGTATGTGAGAATAATGAATGAGAGTGTGAAGGGAGGAAATGTGGGAGGGAGGAACTTGGGCTGGAAGAGGGAGGAGATGTGGGTAAGTGGTTGAAGGAAAGGGGGATGGAGGAAGGAGTGGCATGCTCGTGAGTGTCTAGTAGGGATGGTCGTGAGGGGCTGAAGGAAGGAAGGGCGGGAGTGTGATAGGTCAGAGGGATGGGCGGGGCTGGACATGTGAGGGGGGGGACTGTATGGGGTATTGGGGGTATAGGGAGGTGGGGGCGTATGTGTGGGGGGTGGGGAGGGGGTTGGTGCAGTTATGTGGGGGGAGTGCATGTGTGTGTTAGAGGGTATGAGGAGGTGGGGGTAGGTGTGGACGGTAGAGGGAGGAGAGTGTTGGGGGTGGAGAGAGGAGTGAGTGTGGGTATGTAAGGTCAGAGAGCGGAGTGGGTGGGTGTATGCGTGTGTGGGGGGGGTACACGGAGGTGTTGGGTAGGGCTGGGCGGTGTGGGCGGAGGTTCGTACCTCGGTATTCGTGCCGGGCATCTTGGTGTCGGTGCGGTGCGGTGTGGCTGCGGGTTGGTTGGGGGCCGGGCGCTTTGGTGGGGGGTGCGGTTTTGTTTGTGGCTTCCGGGGTTTTTTGTGCGGGGCGGGCGCAGGGGATCTGTATCTTGTATGTGGTTGCTCTTGCGGTATTGATGTCTTGGGTGCCTGTGTCTCGATGTGGGGGCGGTGACGGTATATCTTTCAGCCCCAGTGTTGGGGTAGGTGTGTGGGGAGTGTGTGTGTGAGCGTGGTGGCGGGGTAGGGGGTGGGAGAGGTGGTGGCGCCCTGGTGTCAGGTGTATCAGGGACTTTGGGGTGGGGGCTGGCCTGCCCTGGGGGGCGTCGTCTGGGGGGTCCGGTCCTCCTGGGTTTCGGTTGGGCCGCCCGGGTCCGGGGGGGGGTGGCTGCTCCTGGGCGCTTGGGCCCTGGGCCTGGCGCTGTCTCCGCTCCGGGGGACGCCCGGCGCCCGGTGGGGTCGGCAGCTGCTGGTCTTGGTCCGCTGGGGCCTGGGCCTCCAGACTGCGGGGGCTCCGGCTGGGGCCGCTTTTTGCCGCCCTTCGGGGGGATGCATGTCCGCTCTTTGGGGGGGGTAGCTGGGATCTGGGCCTCTGGGTGGCTGCTGGGGGCCTGGGTCGCGAGCCTTGCGGGCTTCCTCCTCCTTGCAGAGACGAGGCTGCATCTGCATGACTGTATCACCACGGAGCACCCTTTATTATGCATGTTGACACTGTGACACTGCTTCCCATTGCGATGACTAGGTCGTACCTCTTCTTTACTTCCCATTGCGATGACTAGGTTGTACCTCTTCTCTACTTCCCATTGCGCTGACTAGGTTGTACCTCTTCTCTGCGTAGTTCTGCGTGTGTTTGTATGATCTGAGGATATTTAAGCCACCTGCAGGTACTCCTGTAGGGGATTGCTTGTTTTGTTTTCCAACAGAGACCTTGGTTGTTTAGGGATCGCGGTACAGATGTACCAGTGAACTGTGTAAGTGGATTCATGTTTTCTCTTCTCTCTCTCTTCCTCTTCCTTACTCCTCTCTCTCTGTTTCACTTTCTATCATTACCTCTATTCACTTTCATTTCTCCCTTGTCAGGCCCAGCAGTATGAAATGGAATGGTGTAATAGACAAATGTTTAAATAAAGAAATAAAATGAATAAACATGATATCAAGTGGAGCCTTATGTTCATAAAGCTCCGCTTGATAAAGCAAAACTGTTCAACAGAATAAAGCAATCAGATTTCCATTCTGCTTGCTTCAATGCTGGACAGGACAAGTAAAAAAAAAAAAAAAAAAAAAAACAAACAACATTAAACTAGACAATTCAATGGTTTTCATATATTTCTAAACTCTATCTATGGAGAAAATTTATTTGTTGACTGGGGATGCAACGGTACACGTTGTACCGGCCGGCACGTACGAGCATGTCCCGTGGTCCGGCTCGCAGCCTCAAACAAGCTCTGTGCACAAGATTCTTGAACTCTTTAGCTGTGTTTGAAATTGTTCTCTATCATGGATGTAGTGCACTATAATAATAATAATAATACATTTTATTTGAAAGCGCCTTTTCAAAACACCCAAGGACACTGTACAGGCAGATAAAACATTAAAGACAGGAAGCTAAAAACAGTAAAAACGCAACCATTAAAGGTACCACAGAAAGCAAAACAACAGGAAGTAAAATAGGGAGAGAGAAAAAAAAGAAAAAAAAAACAATATTGGAGTGATGCATATGGACTAGGTAGAATGAGACTGTCTGAACAGGAAAGTTTAGAGTCTGGATTTGAAAAGAGGGAAGGAGTCCAGAGTACGGAGATCAGGAGGGAGGGAGTTCCAGAGATGGGGAGCAGAGCGACTAGATGCCCGGCTCCCCATTGTGACAAGACAGGCCGGGGGAACAGAGAGCTGGAGGGTGTGGGAGGATGGTAGGGAGCGGGTCGGGGTGTTAACGTGAAGGAGATCTGAGATGTAAGATGGAGCCATGTTATGGAGGGCCTTGAAAGTAGTGAGGAGGAGTCTGAAGATAATTCTTTGTTTGATGGGGAGCCAGTGGAGTTGTTGCAGGATGGCAGTGATATGATGAGAAATGGTGGTCCGAGTAATCAGGCGTGCTGCAGAGTTTTGGAGGAGCTGCAGTTTCTCGGGGGGCTTGTTTGGGAGGCCGAAAAGAAGTGAATTACAGTAGTCAATACGAGAAGTGATGAGACTGTGAAGAAGGATGGCGGTGATTTGGGGAGTGAGAGAGGGACTGAGACGAGAGATGTTACGCAGGTGGAAGTAGGCGGACCGGGTGATGTTGTTAATGTGAGACTGGAAGGGGAGTGTGCTGCCGAGGACGACACCCAGACTCTTAACCTGAGGGGAGGACAGTGAGTCATCGATGGTAATTGGAAGTTGTTGGCTTTGGAAAGAGTGTGAGGTGTGCCGACTAGGAGGACTTCGGTTTGAGAGCTGTTCAGTTTGAGGAAGCTGGATGAGAACCAAGAATGGATTTCTTGGAGACAGAGGGTGAGGGCGGTTGGTGGGAGTGAGACAGAGGGTGAGGGTGGTTGGTGGGAGTGAGACAGAGGGTGAGGGAGGTTGGTGGGAGTGAGACAGAGGGTGAGGGAGGTTGGTGGGAGTGAGACAGAGGGTGAGGGCGGTTGGTGGGAGTGAGACAGAGGGTGAGGGAGGTTGGTGGGAGTGAGACAGAGGGTGAGGGAGGTTTGTGGGAGTGAGACAGAGGGTGAGGGAGGTTGGTGGGAGTGAGACAGAGGGTGAGGGAGGTTGGTGGGAGTGAGACAGAGGGTGAGGGAGGTTTGTGGGAGTGAGACAGATGGGTGAGAGAGGTTGGTGGGAGTGAGGCAGATGGGTGAGGGCGGTTGGTGGGAGTGAGACAGAAGGTGAGGGAGGTTGGTGGGAGTGAGACAGAGGGTGAGGGAGGTTGGTGGGAGTGAGGCAGATGGGTGAGGGAGGTTGGTGGGAGTGAGGCAGATGGGTGAGGGAGGTTGGTGGGAGTGAGACAGATGGGTGAGGGAGGTTGGTGGGAGTGAGGCAGAAGGGTGAGGGAGGTTGGTGGGAGTGAGGCAGATGGGTGAGGGCGGTTGGTGGGAGTGAGACAGAGGGTGAGGGAGGTCGGTGGGAGTGAGACAGAGGGTGAGGGAGGTTGGTGGGAGTGAAGCAGATGGTTGAGTAGAGAGGCAGAGCTGGGTGTCGTCCGCGGTGGGGTGCTATATAGTGAGCACGCCATTTTGTGGTGTTGTTCCAATTCTGTTCCCTACTTTTCATCCACTACATCGTCCACTATAAAATACCCACAATGCACTGCAAATGTAAGTGTACAAGCGATGTACCCTACATTTTACTCCCGTGTACTACAATGCAATGTGGCCGTGTTTTGTGATCGCAGAAGAAGAAAAATTTTGAAGCAGCTTAAATGTAAATAAATGTAAGTAACATTAAAGAACCAACATTTGCTTTAGTGGCGTTGTTGTGTAGCTTTTAACAATAACTGTATTTCTTCGTTGCAGGAAAGCGGTCTGTTGTTCATAACTGTTAGCTACCGCTACTGCACATCTTAAAAAAAAAAACTTTATTGAAGTTCCGCTACTGCACGTCATAGTGCATCTACCAACATCACCCCATGTAGTGTCCGAAATCTCCTCCCAGCGTTCCCTACATTGTGTACATGATATAGTGGATACATCATATACACGATGTAGGGAACAGGGAGTGAGTGGATGAACACAGCTTTTCTCCGTGATGCGCAGTGTCGCACCGCGCTAGCTGGCTGTGCATGATTTATAACTGCAGAGCTCCGTGCAGATGCAAGTGCATGCTGGTGGGAGGATAGTCTCAGCAACCTCTCGGTCACACTGACCGTGGAAGTGCTGCAGAGCAGCCTGCTTGTTTCAGAGCAGGACGTCTGCTGCAGCTCGATGTTAACAGTCTACTCGATCGCGCAAGTATTTAAAGTGAATAATGAACCAGCAAAAGGTTTTTAAGCCAGTCCGACCCCGCATCAGACCCACCTGACTGCTTGGTGCTCATGTCGTAAGTTTGACATATTTTCCTCTCCCGCTGCTTCCAGCAGCTCATACAGAGCTTCATCCGGCATTCTGGGATCTAATGTATCCAAACTCAGCAAATTCAAACTGCAGACGACAGCGTGCATGATGTATCTTACAATAAAAGATACGTTGTTATTGGTTGTCTAAACATTTGATAGAGGATATTTTTTATATGTATATGTATATATATATATATATATATATATATATATATATATATATATATTTTTTTGGAGGGGGGGGGATTTTTGTTTTTTATTATTATTATTATTATTATTGATATTTTCTATCCCCCCCCCTGAGGAATGGCCATCTAGGTGTAGTCAGAGGGTTTAATGTTCTGCTTCATTTTTGTTGTGTGATAGTTATGTTTGTTTGAGCAAACGGTTGTGGTTCAGAAATATTATATAAAATATGAACTTGTGCCATTTTATTTAAAGCTATTTTGTGAAAGTAAAGGATTTGTGTGTTTGTGTACCATGCTGTACCTTCAACCGTGACTTGTGTACAGCAATATGTACCAAACCGTGGATGACCTGTACCGTTGCATCCCTGTTGTAGACTTTTTGGACCTTGTAGCAGCCGCCTTGACTGTTAATCGCAAATTTGTCAAACTCCTTCATTTTAAGTGTGCATCGGAAAACCATGCATTTGAGGGGGCATATACCCCTACCCCTCTGTCCTAACAGGACTGAGGCACCCCTACCCCTCTGTCCTAACAGGACTGAGACACCCCTACCCCTCTGTCCTAACAGGACTAAGACACCCCTACCCCTTTGTCCTTACAGGACTGAGACACCCCTATCCCTCTGTCCTAACAGGACTGAGGCACCCCTATCCCTCAGTCCTAACAGGACTGAGGCACCCCTACCCCTCTGTCCTATCAGGACTGAGACACCCCTACCCCTCTGTCCTAACAAGACTGAGACACCCCTACCCCTCTGTCCTGTAAGGACTGAGGCACCCCTACCCCTCTGTCCTAACAGGACTGGGGCACCCCTACCCCTCTGTCCTTACAGGACTGAGACACCCCTACCCCTCTGTCCTATCAGGACTGAGACACCTACATGTGAATACTGAAAACAGAGGTGAAGGACTAAGGGGTAGAACTGAGATTGGGCCTGAAAGCTGTGCAGGTTCTGCGTGATGCTTACCGGTGACCTTGGCCTTCAACTTCAGATCCTCAAGTTCAACCTTCAATCTAAAAATGCTTTTTCTCTTTCTGCTGGTGTTTTTCTGCTTGAGTGTTTGCATAAGTCTTTGCTGTGTAACTGCTCAGTGTATCCTCAGATTCCCGCATCCTTTCCACCGCGTCCAGCAGCTCTGGGACCTGCTGCTTGTTCTTGATGTTGAGAACCACAGATCTTCCTCCACATCTCCGACGGAGCTCCTGGATGTCTCTGTTCTCTCGGATGAAGTTGACAACAGCTGGAGCGGCAGGATCTGACTCCACGGTGAGAAGAATCATGAGCAGGTCATTGACTTGAGTGCCAAACGCAGTCTGAATGATCTCCAGCTCCTGCTTGTCTTCATCAGTGAGGGGACCCACAGGTAGGACCAGGATGAAGGCGTGGACCCCCTCAGGATCACAGAGGGAGGCGCACCTGAATGATTCCTCCATCACTGCCTCCTGAGGTTTTCCATGCAAGGCAGGCAGCTCCAGCAGGGACAGCCACCGTCCACACACCTCTCCCTGATGTTTGACACACTCTGATGGGACTGACCGAAGCTCGGTCTGACCTAAGATGGCCTCGGCTGCTGAGGTTTTCCCTGCTCCTCTCCTCCCAAACACAACCAGGTTTAGAGATGGCTTCATCTGTTCAGATTCTGGTCTCGTCTTCTCCTCGGTGAAGGTGAGGATGGCTCCTTTGTTCTGACGCACGATGTCCTTAATCTTCTTCATTAAGCGCCGCTGGTTATTCTGGGACATGTTGTAGCGTCTCTCATCGCAGGCTTTAAGAAGCTGTTTGACCGGGGACCCCTCGGCCCCGTCGTTTGTCATGACAACCATCGAGTGTCTAAAAGCGTCCTGACCGAACCAGCAGAGGACGGATGCCAGGCTTTGTCTCTTCTTGTCTGTGAAACTTGAGGGTTTAACTAACAGCAGCAGGACATTGGGTCCAGGATTACAAAAGCCTCCACATCTCTTCATCTCTTTTTTTACTATTTCCTCAGACAGGTTGAAGAAGTTTGGGGTTTTAACTACTGTTAAAGAATAACCTTTCCACTCCCCATAGGTGACCACACATTGGTTGCTTGCCGGATATTTTTGGAAACAAGCTCCTTGGTTATCTATTATCAGGTTTCCAAGTCTTGTCTTCTTGTCCTCACTTTTCCCCAGAAGCACAATTCTGAAGGCAGACTCTGTAACACAAACAAAGGAAAAAGAAAAGGGTATTATAGTTTTCTAGCAGGGCAGAACCTGCAAGATGCAATGCAGCCTGATGGAGATGTGGAGGGAAGGTGAACAGCAGCAAACTGACTTGACTGAATGTCAGCATCACATTAAAGGGGAAGTTCAGGATTTCTGACATAGGACCTAATTCACAAGTGAGCCAAGTTTAAGTTCAAGTTCAAATTTATTTATAAACCACATTTACAACAACAAAGGTCGCCCAAAGTGCTGGACAAAAGGCACAATAAAAATAGAAAAGTTAAAATCAAATTATATAAAATCATAAAAATCAAACATTGAAACCAACAGTGTCAAGCTCAACTACGTATTGAAAGCCAGAGAAAAGAAATGGGTCCGAGCATGGACTTAAAGCCTGAGAGAGAGACTGGGCAGCTCTGATGTGGAGAGGCAAACTGCTCCACAGTTTCCGAGCAGCCCCCGAGAAGCTCTAGTGCCCCTGGACTAAAGTCCTCCAGACCCCCCCCCCCCCCCAGTCAGCACCGGGGATATGAGGTCCCGCCCCCCCCCCCAGTCAGCACCGGGGATATGAGGTCCCCCCCCCCCAGTCATCACCGGGAGATGAGGTCCCGTTTCCTCCCCCAGTCAGCACCGGGGAGATGAGGTCCCGTTTCCTCCCCCAGTCAGCACCGGGGAGATGTGGTCCCGTTCCCCCCCCCCCCCCCCAGTCAGCACCGGGGAGATGTGGTCCCGTTTCCTCCCCCCAGTCAGCACCGGGGATATGTGGTCCCGTCCCCCCCCCAGTCATCACCGGGAGATGAGGTCCCGTTTCCTCCCCCAGTCAGCACCGGGGAGATGAGGTCCCGTTTCCTCCCCCAGTCAGCACCGGGGAGATGTGGTCCCGTTCCCCCCCCCCCAGTCAGCACCGGGGAGATGTGGTCCCGTTTCCTCCCCCCAGTCAGCACCGGGGATATGTGGTCCCGTCCCCCCCCAGTCAGCACCGGGGAGATGTGGTCCCGTTCCCCCCCCCAGTCAGCACCGGGGAGATGTGGTCCCGTTTCCCTCCCCCCAGTCAGCACCGGGGATATGTGGTCCTGTTTACTCCCCTCAGTCAGCACCGGGGAGATTGGTCCTGTTTCCTCCCCCAGTCAGCACCGGGGAAATTGGTCCCATTTCCTCCCCCAGTCAGCACCGGGGAGATTGGTTCCCCCCCTCCCCCATCAGCACCGGGGATATGTGGTCCTGTTTACTCCCCTCAGTCAGCACCGGGGAGATTGGTCCTGTTTCCTCCCCCCAGTCAGCACCGGGGATATGTGGTCCCGTATCCTCCCCCCAGTCATCACCGGGAAGATGTGGTCCCGTTTCCTCCCCCCAGTCAGCACCGGGGATATGTGGTCCTGTTTCCTCCCCCAGTCAGCACCGGGGAGATGTGGTCCCGTTTCCTCCCCCAGTCAGCACCGGGGATATGTGGTCCCGTTTCCTCCCCCAGTCAGCACCGGGGAGATTGGTCCCATCCCCCCCCCCCCCCCCAGTCAGCACCGGGGATATGTGGTCCCGTTTCCTCCCCCAGTCAGCACCGGGGAGATTGGTCCCATCCCCCCCCCCCCCCCCCCAGTCAGCACCGGGCAGATGTGGTCATGTTTCCTCCCCCAGTCAGCACCGGGGAGATGTGGTCCCGTTTCCTCCCCCAGTCAGCACCGGGGAGATTGGTCCCGTTTCCTCCCCCCAGTCAGCACCGGGAAGATGTGGTCCCCCCCCCCCCCAGTCAGAACCGGGCTGCTGCATTCTGGGCCAGCTGTAATCGGTGCAGGGACGTCTGATCAAGGCGGAAGTAGAATGAGTTACGGTAGTCGGACCTGGACATGATCAACAGGTGGATCACTGTTTCCGGCTCTTTCTCCGGCAGGTAGAGCTTTACTTTACCAACTAGTCCCAGATGGAAAAATAAACTACTGACTACTGAGCTGATCTGACGGTGTAAATTTAAGGAGGGGTCAATGACTACCCCAAGATTTTTAACCTGAGGCCGACAGTGTGAGGAAAGCGGCCCGAGAACGCTAGCAGCACCTTCCAGAAGCTCTGGTTTGCCAAACACCACAATGTCAGTTTTCTCATCATTTAGATGAAGACAGTTTAAATCCATCTACGTTTTAAAATCTTTCAAGCAGCTCGCGAGTTTGGACAGAGAATCAGCTTGAGGCTTTAATGGAACATAAATTTGGACATCGACAGCAAAACAATGGTAGGACGTGTTATACTTCTCGAATATGGAACCTAATGGCAGCATGTACAAAGAAAACAACAGTGGACCCAGAATGGAACCCTGTGGAACCCCACAGCTGAGGGGGGCTACAGCTCAGGAGTGCTCATCAAGGTGGACACAAAAAAAAAGATCAAACAGATATGAACAGAACCATTGGAGGACAGAACCTCTGAGACCGGCACGCTGTTCCAGTCGTGTCAGGAGGATTTGGTGGTGGACCGTGTCAAAGGCCGCAGTTAGATCCAAAAGAACCAGAACAGCAGGACCCCCAGAATCTAAGGTTAAAAGAATATCATTAAAAACTTAAAAGAGCCGTTTCGGTGCTGTGGAGGGATTTAAACCCAGACTGGAATTTATCAAGGATATTGTTGGACTGTAAGTGAGCCTGTAGCTGCTGTTGGACGACTTTCTCAAGCACTTTTGATAAGAAAGGAAGTTTGGATATCGGTCTGTAATTACAGACTGCAAACAGAGTTAAGGACATCAACAAACTCATCTGCATGTACAGTGCAGGAATCAATTAAAGTAGACAGAACAGAATTATTTACAGCAGCAGAAAACAGCAATGATGTCTGAGGATTTAACAGACGCCGCCGGCACACCGGCGCACGCACTGTGTGAGATGAAGGCAGCGATATAGAAAATAACACAGGCAGGTGATCAGATATACGGGTGTCACAGATTTCGATAATATTCACAATCAAACTATGCTAGAGTACAAGGTCTAAGGTATGCCCCCGCTCATGAGTGGGACCAGTCACAGATTGTGTGAGATTAAGAGTCAATAACATGGTTTAGAGGGGCAACAAACATGAATGTTAAAATCACCAATGATCAGAAAATGCTCCGACTTTAGAACAATTCCAGCCACAAAGTCTGAAAAGTCTCGAATAAAATCCTTGTTAAACTTCGGTGGACGATAAATTAAAGCCCATGAAACAGGGAAACCTAATTGGAGATCGAGAAGCTGTAGTTCAAAACGAGGGAATGAGTTAGATGATCTCCAACAGATTTCCACAAAGAAGTGGAACGGGATGAAATATGTTGAAACCGTCTTCAGTGATCAGTAGGATCCTGGCTGACTTGTAAATGAGGCCCTATGTCAAAAATCCTGAACTTCCCCTTTAAGATGTTTGTGGAGCCATGGTATTACTTCTCACTGAAAACGGTTTCAACATATTTCATTCCGTTATTCTAGTTCCAGTGGGTCGCCAATGCTAATGCTAGTGTGAGTCAATAGGAATCTGCTAGCCTGTCATTAATAACAATCTCATCCACTCCACAGATGATCCGAGGCAAATCATTTCTAACTTCAGACTATCTGTGTAAATGTCGTGTTATTAGAATAATGTTACAAATCAAACTAACCTGCATTTCGTTGCATTTTGATTGTTGCTGCTGAGACACTTTACAAAGTTTTACTTCCTGTATTTGGCAGCAGAGTGATGTCATCTGTTGCTACGTGCATGAAGGAGTTTGATTACACAAATATACAGTCAGAACTACGTCCACGTCTGAAAGGCACAAGGATATGTCGGATTTTGAAGACGATTTCAAATTATTTTCATCAAACTAAGTGTCATCATGTCTCTATGCACCGAAATACACTGATAAAGGTAGTAAGCTGGTAAGAGACTAGTTCCTCAATATGTAATGCAACATTTGTCACACAAGGCTAGTTTTACTAGTTTAACACGAGTTTACTAGTTTAACACGGCATTTACACAGATGACCAGGACGTTTTTTTTTTAAGTAAAAAAAGCTGGGCATGGAGTGCTTCTAGGGAATGGAAAGATTTTCCCCTGGTGCTCTTCAGTGAGAATTGAAGAATTGAAAAGGAAGTCTGAGGCTCTCAGGAGGAAAGTTATTAAGAAGCCTTTATTGATACATGGTTATGCGGTTAAAAACATGCCAACGCGTTTCGGCCTGAAGGGCCTTTGTCAGGGCGATGGCAAAATGTTTGTCAGTCTGCTCCTGTTTTAGTTAAACAGACAATCAGAGACAGCTGCTCAGTTTCTGCAGGTAACTGGTCACATGATCAGTATGACCTGCCAATAACAAGAGAAACATTAGACATAAAAACACCACATACATCCAAAAAACCTTTACACCTGACTATAGAAATAGAACACAAAGACAGCATTTATACCAAAAACTCAATACAGGCTGCCAGAGAGTGAGGACTGCTGTCAGTCCAAAAGACTGCTGATCTACAGGTGACCAGACAGAATGAAGACAGAGACTATAGAAAAGGGGAAAGTCAAGCTCTTCATTTACACCCGGGTACTCTGTTGCTTTTAAAGTGTAGATCCAAAATGACTCTTTGTAGGAGTCTTTTAAGTCGATCACCGCCTCTAATAGAGTTTTGTACATGTTCTATACCAGATATTTTAAGGGAGTCACAGCTACCATGATTTACTTCTTTGTAGTGGACTGCCATTATATTGGGGGTTTTCCTGTTCTGATGGCATGTTTATGCTCGGCTAGTCTGGCCTTCAGTTTGCGCTTAGTTCCAATGTAAAAACGGCCACATGGGCATTCAAGTCTGTATACAACATATGAGGTTTTGCAGTTGATAAAAGCATTGGTATCAAACTTACGACCAGATGCAGTATCAGGAAAGTAACAATCATTTGTCATATTGCAATGATTGCAGTGTCCACACTTGTAATTTCCTTTTCTGTTAGAAAGCCAGGTCTGACGCTGTACAGGGGGAAGGTGACAAGCTTATCATTCAGAGTGGGAGCCATAGCCGGCTCTGGTTTTCAGGGGGCCCTAAGCAGAATAATGTACGGGGGCCCTACCCCTTCACGCCATGGATAAAGTTTGTGGGTAGACAGAATACCTTAAGTCAAAATATAATGTGTATTAACTTATTCAAAACACTCTAGGAACAGTAAATAAAATATGATCAAATTTACTAGAAATATACAGACCCTTTCCAAAAAATCATGATATATTAGAATAAACACCTTTTCCATGATATTCTAATTTTTTGGAAAGGGTCTGGTTATATATACAGGGTCTGTATATATATATATATAGGCAAATATGTGTGACAAGGACACAAACTATGTAATAATCGGTGTAACCATGGCTTTTTACGGATTCAGCTGCCGGTGCAGTCGCACATCACACATCTGTGTCAAAGTACCGATTCAGATCGCTGAATCTCTACATCCCTGATACCTGACACTACAGTTTCATTACAAAATAAATCATCTTGTCCTTGCCAGCTGCTTCTGAAGTCCATATAGTTCTCATTGAGGCAAACTTCCTTATGGGGCCCCCTAGCGGTGCGGGGCCCCAAGCGGTCACTTAGTCTGCTTAGTGGTAAAACCGGCTCTGGTGGGAGCTCTTCTAAAGCCGATGGTTGGGGCATCTGGGAGGGCTTCTCCAAGAACACTGTCACTTTTCAGTATGTTCCAGTTTCTTCTGATGATTTGTTTAATTTTGTTTGCCTGCTTACTATACTGTGTAACAAAATAGACCTGATCTGAATTAGATTGGTCTTTCTTTTGGGAAGTAACAGTTGTTCTCTGGGAGGCGCTTTGCTTTATTGTAAGCTCTCTGTATTGTTCCAGGTTGGTAGCCTCGCATCTCAAATCTCTGTCTCATGTCTTCAGCATTTCTTTAAAAGTCATCTTCTTTATCACATATACGTTTGAGTCTCTGAAACTGACCAAAAGGGATGTTATCTATTAGCCAGGGAGGATGGAAGCTGTCTGCCCTGAGAATAGTATTACGGTCAGCTGGTTTTCTAAACATGGAGGTGTGCAACTCTCCACTCTCATCTTTAAAGATTTCAAGGTCCAAAAAATTAATTTCTGATGGAGAGAAATCAAGGTTGAACCTTAAGTTTCTATTCGTACTGTTGAGGTACGTATGGAAATGAAAAAGTTCTGTTTCTGAACCTGAAGCAACAGAGTACCCGGCTTTAAATGAAGAGCTTGACTTTCCCCTTTTCTATAGTCTCTGTCTTCATTCTGTCTGGTCACCTGTAGATCAGCAGTCTTTTGGACTGACAGCAGTCCTCACTCTCTGGCAGCCTGTACCTATAGAGTTTTTGGTATAAATGCTGTCTTTGTGTTCTATTTCTATAGTCAGGTGTAAAGGTGTTTTGGATGTATGTGGTGTTTTTATGTGTCTAATGTTTCTCTTGTCATTGGCAGGTCATACTGATCATGTGACCAGTTACCTGCAGAAACTGAGCAGCTGTCTCTGATTGTCTATTTACAGTAGAAGCGACTCAAAAGTTCCCCTGTTTCCATCATAGGACCTTCACTGGTCCTTCACAGGTCCTTCACTGGTGCTTCACTGGTCCTTCACAGGTCCCCTACAGGTCCCTGACAGTAATGATATCCCCCACAATGACATCATCGGTGAGGCCGCGCCCCTAAGCAGCCTGAGTGTAAACCAGCTGCAATGCCTC
Organism: Atherinomorus stipes; assembly: GCA_023101725.1. NCBI lineage: Eukaryota > Metazoa > Chordata > Actinopteri > Atheriniformes > Atherinidae > Atherinomorus > Atherinomorus stipes. The sequence continues at coordinate 27,561 of JALJCO010006138.1, forward strand.
TTTTGTCCACGGGGAGGAGCAGGGATTTTGATGTTCTGCTCTTGGTCTTAAAACCAAGGTTGATGATCAGATGGATAAGTTTATTACATGTATTTTGATCAAGAACAAACTATTTTCAAGGTACTATTAATACAAAGACAGCTATATAACTAGTTTAATATTTATTATGTAAAGAACTGGGGAAATATGTCCGTTTCTGTTTCGGCCACGGGCAGTCCACCACACTGGATTTTCTGCTGTAACATTATATTTTTAGTTTCCAGACATTCTGGAAATTAATGTGGAAGAATTTTGTGAATGGTGGTATACAGAGTTTCTAAATTTATAAAATAAATAGCCCCTTGATATGCAGAATCTTGTTTTCAGAAGGTTCATAGATGGATCAGTGCAGCCTTTTAGAACATTAACACTACAACTGCAGCTTCAGTAACCTGAGGTTACTAACCTCCCCCCTCAGCTTCATTGTGGTTCTGATTTGCATGGCAATAGGCGACTTATAGCCCACTCAGTTCAAACGAAAGGACACTGCTAACAGCAAGCTATCACCCACAACCCCACGGAAAATGATCTTGTCCCAGACCAGAGTAAGGGCGCATTCAGAAAGCATAGTCCGCGAGTCTCGGTCTGTTTGGGGACTCGGTTTGTTTGGGGGTGGGGGTGGTCTCCCGGACCGAGATCGCATTCACTTTACACTATTGCTAAACGGGCCAAGAATGAGAATCTCAGGTGGCGCTGCTTTCGGATTCAGTGACAAGACGCACAAACAAGAAGGTTCTCACAACTTCTGTTTCCTCCACAAAGCGACATTATTTTTGTACGAGGAGCTGGATATGATGTCATCAGATCAGATATCGATGAATGCTTTCACTACCTCGTAACTCCACGTCTGACCACGAGCCATCTTATAAGTACCGCAGTCCCACACGTGTGTTTGTTGTCGTAGCGTTTACCCACATTGTCCAATGTTTGACCCACAATGCCGATGCAATTTGTAGTCCACTTCCTGTCTTTGGTTCACTTGAATCGGGCCAAGACCTGCGTTTGCAGGCGGACCGAGTCCGGTTGTTTGTTCCGGATCAGAGTCCGATTGCACATTCACACCTCCCCTAAACGAAGCGGACTTTCCGAGCAAACGGACTCTGATTCGAATCCAAAAAGCTTTGTGAATGCGCCCTAAAAACTCCACTGCTCTGTTCCCTTCCTCTGAAAGCATTTTCAGTAACTGGCAGCAAGATTATTATGGTTTTCTTTAAAAACTTGATTATTCTCAGGGTGTGAACTAGGGGGGAGCTGGGGGAGCTGTAGCCCCCCTTAATGGTAAATGGTAAATGGACTGTACTTATATAGCGCTTTTCCAGTCATACTAACCTCTCAAAGCGCTTTACACTACATATCACATTCACCCAGTCACACACACATTCATACCCCGATGTGCCCATCGGGGTATGAATGTGCATGTGAATGTGTGTGTGACTGGGTGAATGTGATATGTAGTGTAAAGCGCTTTGAGCGGTTAGTATGACTGGAAAAGGCTATTTAAGTACAGTCCATTTACCAGAGTTCGATCTTTTAGTTTGTGTGTGTGTGAGAGAGAGAGAGAGAGAGAGTTTGATCGTTTAGTGTGTGTGTGTCAGAGAGAGAGGGAGAGAGAGAGTTTGATGGTTTACAGTGTGTGTGTGTGTGTGTATGTGTTATTTTCAATCCTTCTCTTATCCAGTATTAAAAAGAAGTGAACCAAAAAGCACTTTGAGTCAATAGTAGTTGTAAATGTTTATGATTTATTCATTTAAACATGAGCTCCCCTAGAAAACCAGATTTGTGAAATTTTGGGGGAGCTCTAGCTATAATTTCAATATAAAGCATGTTGATTTCTCTCAGATTCCCCGTAGCTTCTTTGATTCTCATGGTATAATTATTATGTCCACTGAAGCGGCGGCGCTGCCAGTTAAACTGCTCCTACATTAAATAAAAGAAGGGATGCCCGGCAAGGTGTAGGCATTATATGACAGCAGATTCTGTCTGTCTGTCATGTGTGCAGCATTCTTTCAGCCCCACACCACCACCACCCCAACCACCTCCACCCCCTCACCCCCAATGCCAGAGTTAAATTGGCCCATTCACTCCCCATTGTTTCACAAATCAGCTAAATCTTGCAGCCATGTTCTGTCTGCCACTTACCTGTTTCCCTTAGTGTGACTCAACAGCATGTGTGTATATAACAACACATTACTAGCTAAAACACATTTAAAATTAGTTACTGTACAATTTGTCAAATCATAAAGCGTGAATTAAAAAAACAACAATATTGACAACATGCATAAAGTCACCCACCTTTGGGATCAATCCCACAACCTTCTGCTCAGCAGCCTGTCGCTCTGCCCACTGTACTAAACAATTACAGGCATTTTTGTGAGGTGGATATTTGACATGTGGCAGGTGGAGGTTCGATTCTAGGGTGGGATTTTTACATGTTGCCATATGTTTTTGCCTCAAAGCAGATCAGCTATTGTTTATTGCTCTGCGTTTTTTCACAAATAGCCAATTTTTTTTTTCTTTTATCGGAGATGCAGGGCATTTGAGAAATGGGACAGTTATATTTCATCTTAATGCTGCTGACAAGAGCGCTTCTCGGGATCGCACCCAAATTAAATTTTAAAAAGTATGTGACAAAAGTAGAGACGTGGATACAAGCACCGCTCTTCCAGATAGAAGGCGGGTGTGGAAACCACTTGACCAAACAGGTATCCCCCCCCCCACTGACAGGATCCTAAACTGTCACGCTACCATTAAAACTTCTATCCTTTGACATCATTGTGTTCTAGTTCCATTCAATGGCGAACGCAGCCCCGCCATCGCGTTTACGTTGCCATGGTGACTCGTCGGGGCTCCATTGATGCTGGCTTTTTGACACGGTAGCACATGTGTAAAACTCCGGGTTGAACTACAGTTGATTAAACCAACTCAGTTCAGCTGTTCAGGGACCGAAAACTCTGAGTTTTGTATCTCCCCAGTATATCAACTCAGAGTTCAGCGTTACACTCAGAGTTTGTTGAACCTGCTTCATGAAACAGACCTCAGGATTCATTCTAGATCTGATAAACTCCCACCAAAGTGAACACATGAAATAAATTAGCCCATATTAACGGACCTTTTGTAAACCAAGTGAAGTTACAATAAAGGTTTACGAGGGTGAAAAAGTAAAAAAAAAAAAAAGAAAATCTCCATAAGAAACACAGCCTAACTTTTATCTTTTTATCTATTTATTTATTTGTTTGTGAAAACATTTTTTTTAATTGTCCAGGGACAGTGAAAATGCTCCAGCATTGTTGTAACATTGCAGTGGCTTTAATTTCTCCTGAACATAAAATTGAGCTTTGAGAGAACATTTCAGATGAAATCAGAGTGACTGTGTGTGATTAGAATTCTGTGCGAGAAACGCCATCTCCTGGTGATACCCTGTACTTCAATAAATAGGTGGAGTTAGAGTAAACATTAACACTCCCAGCAGAAAGAGGGGGGGCCACTCCAATGGTTGGAACTTGGTTGGAACTTGGCTTGAAAACGGAGGCCATTCGGCTGGCTTTCAGCCTGAAGGGGAACTTTTAAACCGCTACTACTGTAACTCGCACAGGAGCAGACTGACAAACATTTTGCCATTGCCCTGACCAAGGCCCTTCAGGCCGAAAGGCGTTAGCATCTTTCTAACCACATTAGCCATGCCGTGCCGTGCCTCAGACCTCCATTTCAATTCAGTGCGGTTTTTGTTTCCCCACCGCAGAAGTAGTTTTCTACACCCTGGAAGTGGTGGAGTTGGCGTGGTCGAGACTGCCGTGCAACTCAGTGGTCAGTAAAGTAAAAACAACAATGGAGGCACTGGATGATATGGGGTTGTTACTGCTGTTGTTTTGTCTGTGGTTTCTAGTCACCGAAAACAGAATGTCAGGCGGACAGCTGCGTGGTTAATCATGCGCTAAATCTGATGGGTCATCCTGCACCGTCTACCTACATACAGATACATTATTCATCCGTTTACCCCGTCATGTATCTCAACTAGAGATAAAAGGATCAGCCTGCTTAAAGAAGAGCTGGTTATCAGTCATGACACCTCGTCATTGATCCTGCTCTTTGATGGTGGGAGTAGTTGTAAAAAAACTACTGTAAGTGACGTCACCAGCTGCACTCACCATTAACTTGGCTCACAGACGATGTTGAATCCATAAACCTCTCACAGCTTACATGCTCTCTTTGGTTCTCCTTCACAATTTTCTCCAAACAGTCCAACAGCTCAGAAGATTCGGTGCTCCTCTTCCAGGAAAACTGGCCCCGACACTCTTTGACCAGGTCCTCTAAGGGTGGACACTTCATGTGGCTTTTCTTGAAGCCTGAGCTCTCCTCTCTGGCTGTTTTCACCAGAACCAGTGAATGATCCAGTGATTGATGGCTAAAGTATTCAAGTACTCTGCAGAGCCGGAGTTTGTGTTGCTCAGTGAAGCTTTCAGGTTGTAGGACCAGCAGGAACACATGAGGTCCTGGAGCGGAGAGTCTCACACAGTCTTCCACATGTTGGGTCAGTCTGTACTGGGAGATGTTGGGATGGAACAGATCAGGAGTGTTTATGAGGGTTATTTCTTTATCCTTAATCTGTCCCCTGACACTTAGACAGCTGTCTGGTTCCCTCAGTCTTGAATTTGGCATCTCCTAGTATGAAGTTTCCAATGAAGCTCCTCGCAGACCAGTCATTCCCCATTAGAACAACCCTCAGCTCAGACACTGGAAGGGAAAAGGAAATTATGAACTGCTGATCCATTTGTGGCTCAACTTGGCAGAACCAAGTCAGATTGAGACAGAAATATGGAAATAAAATCCCATCAGACTCACTGTCAGGTCTCAAGTCTTCATTGCTGCCTCTGCCGATCCTTGGCTGCACATCTTCTTCCACTGTTTTGACAGAAAGACATCAGTTTACTCACCAAATTTTTCCCTGATAAGTCCTCATCACCCTGCCACAAATACAATTTAGAAAATTCATTTTGTTCTACATTGTGTCATTTATTGAATTTATTGTAAAACTCCAATCCCAATAAAGTTGGGACATTTTGTAAAATGTAAATGACACAAAATACAATGATTTGCAAATCCTCTTCAAGCTATATTCCATTGTATGCACTAGGGATGCACGATATTGGAATTCATGCATCTTCATAGAGACTGAATGTTTATTAGGGATGCACAATATAACCGGCCCCCTATCAGTATCGGCCTTAAAACTGAGTATTAGACATCGGCCACCTCACCAATATTTAACTGATATCTAAATTATCAGGCCGCTGTTTCTAAAGTCTAAAAAAACTAGGATTGGGGATGTGCAATTTTAGAATTTTGGTCGATATCCGATATGCTGATATTTTAAAACTCATGTGGCTGGTAACCGATATCAATACCAATATTAAAGCAAAAAAATAAAAAAAGCAGTCATTGCAAATAGCAGCTTTATTATCCATTTCCGACACTTTAGAAAATAGGGGTGGGAAAAAATACCAGTACACTGAAATATCACAAAATTTCATATGCCGATATCAAATCGATATTTAGAAACGTTGCATCGATTGATTTTACTCACAAAATCTTGTAAGATTTCATCATTCTGTTAAAAAAATCTTACGTTATTTCCTGAATTCCCGCGAGATTTTGTGACAGAACGATAAAATGTCGCGAGATTTCATTAGTAAAATAGATGGATACTGTGTTTTTAAATGTCAATATGATATCAGCACATAAAAATATTGCAAAATTTTTGTTAACGCTTGTGAGATCCCATAACAGAATTGCAGGATTTATTGGTGAAATAGATCAATACCACGGTTTTACACTTCAATATGTTATCAGCATATGAAAATATGCCAAAAAATGAGTTTTCTCTGGTTTGTTGACAGTATGTTCTAAATTGTGAAATGATCTATGGAGATATCCAAAATGCCCTCTGTAAAAACTTTTCACTTTAATATGTGAACAAAATTCAAAAGAAAGCTTGAACCTGGCTTAATCCTGCGTTTAGATTTTTTTCCAAGAAATGTATGCAAATTAGCCCATTTTTGGCTATATAACACCTAATTTGCATATTAAAAACATAAAATTTGAGAAAACTTGAAGTACAAAAAATTATAGTCCTTATGTAAGGAATAAACTGCAGATGGAAATTAGCCTTCGGCTAGAATCTGGCATGTTTACATTCATGTATTTCTCATGTCTGTTCATTAACATGCACTGTCTCAATGAAATAAAACCAGGAAAGTTTCATGGTGATACCAGTTCATTACACTTTTTACCCCATTTGCCTGTAGTGTCTTGCCTTAAAGCTATGGTCTACGATTTCAGAATCAGTTGAGAAATTTTAACAAAAAGCAACCTGCTCCCCCACACAGCCCGCCCTCTCTGCTCGTTGTTCCCACCCACCGAGTACGTACAGCCCTCCTCTTCAGCTACAGCCAGCCTCATCACAACAGCTAAAGGCATACGATATGCTATGGAAGGAGGGTCTTCTCATTAAGTTGGCAAGGTTAGGTGTCAAAGGGAGAATGTACAATTGGGTGATGAGTTTCCTGGATGATTGGAAATAGAGGTCAGGGTGGGTATGGAATGGTCAAGAAGGTATCAGGTAGAGAATGGGACACCCCAGGGAAGTGTGTCCAGTCCAGTATTGTTTAATATCATGATTAATGAAATTTTTGAACAAATCGAACCGAGTGTGGGTAAGTCCTTGTATGCTGATGACGGGGCTCTATGGGTGAGGGGGCGTAATGTCAGTTATGTGCAGGGGAAGATGCAGGGTGCAATTGCGAAGGTGGAGCAGTGGGCGGAAAGTTGGGGGTTCAAATTCTTAGTAGGTAAGTCACAAGTTGTCTGCTTTTCCAGGCGGCATAAGGATGTCTCCTTGAATCTGTATGGCCAAAAAATTGAGCAGGTCAGGGTGGTTAGATTTCTTGGCATGTGGTTAGATGAAAAATGGACGTGGAACCAACATATTGACAAAGCTGTAGATAAATGTAAAAAAGTGAACAATCTCTTGAGGTGTCTGGCGGGAAGGGACTGGGGACCGTCAAGAGCGTCTCTGTTACATATATATCAGGCTACTATGAGAGCTACAGTAGACTATGGATGTAAAGCTTACATGTCAGCGGCAGAAACTCATCTAAAGAAGCTGGATGTTCAGCAGGCTTAAGCGTTGAGGACATGTCGTGGAGCATTCAAATCTTCCCCAGTGGCAGCTGTGCAGGTTGAGATGGGAGAACCATTGAGGCTCAGGAGGCTAAAAATGCTATTGGTGTACTGGGGAGGTGTTAGGGGCCATGACGACTCACACCCAGTCAAGGCTATTCTGCATGATTGTTGGGAGCATGGGAGGCTAATGTCAATAGCTTTGGTTGGATAGGGAATGTGAAAGCAGAACAGGCAGGTTTGGATCAACTAGTGTTTAGCCGAACAGTCCCAGTGTCAAGTATTCCGCCCGCGTTTTTTGCAGCACCTGTAATAAGTTTTGGGATAAAAAGTCAGATTAAGAAAATAAAGGAGCATGGTGCAGCTGGGAGTGTAGCTCTGAGGTATCTCTAAGAAAATTACCCAAATACAAAGTTAATTTTTAGATGGATCAATAGATCCCACAACAGGTCTGACTGGGGCAGCTGTGTATATCCCTTGGGATAAGACTAATATTAAGAAAAGATGTACTGATCATTTATCAGTGTATGCTGTAGAATTAATAGCGATAAGGGTAGCTCTGCAGTGGATAGTAGGAAATGGGATTGATAAAGCAGTAATTGCATCCGATAGCTGGGCGGCCCTCACCAGTATTCAAACATTGAAGTCTTGTAAGCAGGAGCTGATCTTTAAGAATTATAGTATCCTGTATGACATTCGGAGGAGTGGGTGGGATGTGAGTTTTGTCTGGGTCCCTGCGCATGTTGGAATGAAAGGGAATGAGGATGTTGACATTTTAGCTAAGCAATCTTTACGATCTCAAGCGGTGGATGTTGAAGTTGGATTAAGCAAGGCTGAAGCGAAAGCACTCATTAGAACACATATACACCGGGTGGTGGCAGGAGTATTGGGAGCTCCAAGATACAGGTAGATACCTGTATGCAATACAGAAACAGGTTGGGGAGGGAAGGAGGCTTGGGAGGAACCGGAGGGAGGAGGTGGTGTGGACGCGGTTGAGGATTGGACATACAGGATTGAATGGGACATTACACAAAATTGGCAAGCACGTAGATGGGAAATGTGAACAGTGTTGGGAAACCGAATCGGTGCAGCATGTGATAATGGAGTGCGAGAGATATGGGGAGGAGAGAAGAGTGCTGAAGGCAGCGGTGGAAAGGGATAAAGTTGTATTTACACTGGGGAATCTCTTAAGAGGGGAGGAGGGGGGATCCTGTTGAGTTTATTTGTGTTCGTTCAGAACACAGGTTTAATGGGAAGGATTTGAGTTAGTTGAGTGCGTATATGTGAGTATATACGTGGGTATATGTATATATGTATCCCATATATATGCATACATATGTATGTATGGATATGTGTTAGTATGAATATATATGCATGTGTATGTTTTGTGCAGGGGAAGATGCAGGGTGCAATTGCGAAGGTGGAGCAGTGGGCGGAAAGTTGGGGGTTCAAAATCTCGGTAGGTTAGTATGTATGTTAGTATGAATATATATGGATGTGTATACATAGGTAAGATGTAGGTATGTACAATGTCTATGAATAGGTATATGCAATACAATGGTTTTATTATTTATTTCTTTTCTTTTTTTTTTCTTTTTTTTTCCTTTCGGGAAATGTAGCCTGTAACTGTCTAATCTCTCGTCCCGGATTCAGACCAGTAGGTGGCAGTAATGCTCCCTGGAATGGGTTGCAAACAGCCAATAAACCCAAGAGAAGAAGAAGAAGAAGATCACAACAGCTCCACAGTGTAATATTCATCCCACATAAATGAACAACAACAACATCTGCTCACATATATAACATCTGCCTTTCTCGACCACCGGGAAGTTTATGGTGTGTTTTAGCTGCAGTTTCTGCATCAGTAAGAGACGCCACGTTCCAGCGACTTCACGAGTTACTGAACGCATTCAGGACATCACCAATGACAACAAGCTAGCATACAACACTGAAAATAACCAGCTGACGTTCCGACGCCGTTTGTCCACACAGTTCCACCAGCAGTGTTTCCAGTCATCAGCAGCATCGTCATAGATTATAAATTTATGTACAACTCACATAAAAGTAAAAAAACAAACTGCCTACCTGTTCAACAACCGTCTGCTGTATCAGAATCAGTTTTACTCCCAGATCCTCCCGGATCTTCCTCCAGCCAGTGACCCGCTGTTTATACTCCGCTTTCACTCCGTCCATGTCTGCTTCTGCAGATTTTCCCTCCTGTTTTCGTCCGCATCCTTCCGTCCTGCTTTGGTCCAGTTTCGTCTTCATCTGTGTTTCTTTCAGAGACTTTATCCACCTGTAGTTTCCTCCTGCAGCAAACCTACCACGGCCTTCCTTCCCTCCTGCTGCTCACATTCCGTCTGCCTTTCTTTTCTCCAAACTTCTGCCGGTGAGCAGAGGCGCTTCCTGCTGCCGCTGCCTTTCTGTCCCATTCGCCTCTTGTTGTTAAGCTGCTACTCAGCTACTTACTTGTTGCAGAAAGTTTCAAACGCAAAATAAAATAAATATATGGATAAAATGTTTAAACGCGGAAGAGTGCGGGGCCGAGGCAGAACTCGGAACACAGGCAGTCAGCTGTCGGGGAAGTGTTGGCTTGAGCAGGGGATTGAATGAGAGCAGAGAGAAGCGAGACAAACAGCTACGTTGACCAATGAAAGCCATGCGGCCGGATGGCTCGTATTGGTTAACATTTTTGCAGCCCAGCAGCCACTAAAGTGGATGGATTTTTTTTCATTTTTTCTGCTCTTCGCTTGTGTAGATTGTACTATAGGACCATTACCACCATCTAAATGAGCATATTAATAATGATCAAACTTTCAAATCGTAGACCATAGCTTTAATGCAATGTATCTTATTTCAAGAAATCTTATCAAGAAAATTTTGCTTGTTCTCCTGGCAGAATTTTTGCTTTTTTCAAGCAAAAAAATCATGGCCACTCTTAAAATAAGTAAAAACGAACAAGAAAAAAAGAAAAAAAATATATGTATTTTTTTAAAAAGCAAAAAAAATTCTGCCCATGGAATAAGCAGTAATTTTCTTAATAAGATTTCTTGAAAATAGATGCACTGCCTTAAAACAAGTTCCTATATCTCACTGAAATGCTTCTTTTTAAGTAATTTCGTCTTATTTTGAGAGTGATGAGATATTTTGTCTAGAAATTAGAAAAATATACTTGGTATATTTGGTACCAAGTATATTGGTAAGATTTGAGTTTTTGCAGGGTAGGTCTTCCCTAGGACCTTGCCCCAGTGGGGTGAGCCATCCTGACCAGATGCCCGAGCCTCCTCATCTGGCTCCTCTGGATGTGGAGATGCAGCAGCTCTACTTTGAGCCCCTCCCGGATGGCCGGGCTCCTCACCCCATCTTTTAGGCGAGAGCCTGGCCCCCCTACGGAGAAAACTCATTTCGACCGCTTGTTCCTACGATCTGGT
>JALJCO010006141.1:0-5000 GCA_023101725.1 Atherinomorus stipes
CGTTCCACCTCATCATGATGAGAATCTCCCGTTCCACCTCATCATGATGAGAATCTCCTGTTCCACCTCATTATGATGAGAATCTCCCGTTCCACCTCATCCTGATGAGAATCTCCCGTTCCACCTCATCCTGATGAGAATCTCCGTTCCACCTCATCATGATGAGAATCTCCTGTTCCACCTCATTATGATGAGAATCTCCCGTTCCACCTCATCCTGATGAGAATCTCCCGTTCCACCTCATCCTGATGAGAATCTCCCGTTCCACCTCATCATGATGAGAATCTCCTGTTCCACCTCATTATGATGAGAATCTCCCGTTCCACCTCATCCTGATGAGAATCTCTCCCGTTCCACCTCATCCTGATGAGAATCTCCCGTTCCACCTCATCATGATGAGAATCTCCCGTTCCACCTCATCGTGATGAGAATCTCCCGTTCCACCTCATCGTGATGAGAATCTCATGTTCCACCTTATCATGATGAGAATCTCCCGTTCCACCTCATCGTGATGATAATCTCATGTTCCACCTCATCATGATGAGAATCTCATGTTCCACCTCATCATGATGAGAATCTCCCGTTCCACCTCATCATGATGAGAATCTCCCGTTCCACCACGTCATGATGAGAATCTCCCGTTCCACCTCATCGTGATGAGAATCTCATGTTCCACCTCATCATGATGAGAATCTCCGTTCCACCTCATCATGATGAGAATCTCCCGTTCCACCACATCATGATGAGAATCTCCCGTTCCACCTCATCATGATGAGAATCTCCCGTTCCACCTCATCATGATGAGAATCTCTCGTTCCACCTCATCATGATGAGAATCTCCCGTTCCACCTCATCATGAGAATCTCCCGTTCCACCACATCATGATGAGAATCTCCCGTTCCACCTCATCGTGATGAGAATCTCTTGTTCCACCTCATCATGATGAGAACCTCCCGTTCCACCTCATCATGATGAGAATCTCCCGTTCCACCTCATCATGATGAGAATCTCTTGTTCCACCTCATCATGATGAGAATCTCTTGTTCCACCTCATCATGATGAGAATCTCCCGTTCCACCTCATCACGATGAGAATCTCTTGTTCCACCTCATCATGATGAGAATCTCCCGTTCCACCTCATCGTGATGAGAACCTCATGTTCCACCTCATCATGATGAGAATCTCCCGTTCCACCTCATCATGATGAGAATCTCCCGTTCCACCACATCATGATGAGAATCCTCATGTTCCACCTCATCATGATGAGAATCTCCCGTTCCACCTCATCATGATGAGAATCTCCCGTTCCACCACATCATGATGAGAACCTCATGTTCCACCTCATCATGATGAGAATCTCCCGTTCCACCTCATCATGATGAGAATCTAATGTTCCACCACATCACGATGAGAATCTTCCGTTCCACCTCATCGTGATGAGAATCTAATGTTCCACCTCATCATGATGAGAATCTAATGTTCCACCTCATCATGATGAGAATCTCCCGTTCCACCACATCACGATGATAATCTTCCGTTCCACCTCATCGTGATGAGAATCTCATGTTCCACCACATCATGATGAGAATCTCATGTTCCACCACATCATGATGAGAATCTCATCTTCCACCACATCACGATGAGAATCTCCCATCCACCACATCATGATGAGAATCTCCCGTCCACCACATCATGATGAGAATCTCCCGTCCACCACATCATGATGAGAATCTCATGTTCCACCTCATCACGATGAGAATCTCATGTTCCACCACATCATGATGAGAATCTCATGTTCCACCTCATCACGATGAGAATCTCATGTTCCACCTCATCACGATGAGAATCTCATGTTCCACCACATCATGATGAGAATCTCATGTTCCACCACATCATGATGAGAATCTCCCGTCCACCACATCATGATGAGAATCTCATGTTCCACCACATCATGATGAGAATCTCCCATCCACCACATCATGATGAGAATCTCCCGTCCACCACATCATGATGAGAATCTCATGTTCCACCACATCATGATGAGAATCTCCCATCCACCACATCATGATGAGAATCTCTTGTTCCACCTCATCATGATGATAATCTATAATGAGAATCAAATCAACAATAATAATACATAATATTCTCATAATATAATGAGAATCAGATCAGGAAACATTTTTCCTCATAATCTATGGCCTAACACTGGAGTTTATTCCATAATGTCCAGCTTAGCCAGTTAAACAAATCCAGGATACTTTCTATGACATAACTTCTTTTCTTGTTGTTTTTTTCTTCATAAATTATGCTTCAGTTTTCAGTATTATTCATCCATGTGTAAGCTGGATGTGTAAGTAGGCTGGTCATGCCAGACAGAGCAGGAATCCGGATATATTTCATTAGCATCATTGCACCAAGTACTGAGAATGTTAAGAGTTTGCTATTTGTGTCAGGAAGACAATCCTCCCCAAGACTTTTACAAAGAAATCATAAAAACCAGCAACTGTCTTTAGTTTTTTGCTTGTAATAAGCTAAAAATTCTGCCAATGGAACAAATAAAATTTACTTGATAAGGTTTCTTGAAATAAGATGCATTGCCTTATACAAGATCTTATATCTCACTGAAATGTTTCTATTCAAGTAGTTTTGTCTTATTTTGAGTGTGATGAGATATTTTGACTAGAAATGAGGAAAATATTCTTGGTAAGATTTGAGTTTTTGCAGTGCACAGGTTAGAGCCAGAACCTGGACTCGCTGTGACGAGAACTTCTGCCCAGCAAGCAGAGCCAGGAGACGTCCCGTCCACCTTTACTCAGCTCACACTCTACACTGTGTCAGAGAGACGTGCTTGTCTTCATCCTGTCACTGATTGACACGCATTGTCTTCCTCAGACCTCCTGGGCTGCAGAGAAGCAGCACACACTGCAAAGACTCAAACCTTACCAAGTATTTTTTTTCTCATTTCTAGTCAAAATGACACTTAAAAGAAGTCAAAACGACTGAAAGAGAAACATTTCAGTGAGACATAAGAACTTGTTTTAAGGCAATGCATCTTATTTCAAGAAATCTTATCAAGAAAATTTCACTTGTTCTATTGGCAGAATTTTTAGCTTATTACAAGCAAAAGATATTATTAAAAAAAATGCATTTGTCTTAAAACAAGTTCCTGTATCTCACTGAAATGTTTCTCTTTTGGTAATTTTGTCTCTTTTTAAGTGTGATGAGATATTTTGACATGAATTAGAAAAATTAACCTGATACGATGTGAGTTTTTGCTGTGCAGAAAGCAGATGAGAGCAGCTGAGGGGCAGACCGGAGCTAGATCTGGCTGTAGCAGGTCTGTGTGCATGAAAACGGCGTTTTTCCGTCTCCAGGCTGGTGGTAGCTGAGGACAGAACAGACGTTGGTCTGACAGACATGCCGTCGGACTGTCGCTTGGCTGAGTTGCTGGCAGAGGAAAGAGATAAAGCTGAGATGGAGCGATAGCAGCGATACTGTAAGAGAAGCATTGTAAGACGAAATGTCACACTGGAGGCGGCAGGGATGAAGCCGGCGAGGAAGGATGAAGAGGAAAAACTTAGAACAGAGGTGGATCACAGCAGCAGCAGGTCTGGAAACGAGTCAAACAAATGCTGGGAAGCCATCAAGAAATATTCTAAGATGAAATAACTAGGATTTCTGCTATTTTCACTTTATTTTCAACATATTCAAAATAAAATTGAATACACACACGATACATTCTACATTGTGAAGAACTAATAACATTGTGGTGTAAAGCAGTTAAGGCAAGCTGCAGGAGCAATCTGGATACAGGCTCAGTTTGAATGAGATGCCAGCAGCATATTTCAGTGAAATTGGGACACGACTGTGCTGCATTGCCACTTTCAGAAGACTGTAAGCACGTGAAAACCAAAGAAGCAACAGCATTTTTTACTTGTGTTTGGTATCAGACTGCAGCAGCTCATGGATGCCTCTGCTGTGGTTTTAACAGCATAATTCAGAGGAGGTGAAGGGAGCAACAGGCCAGGTCAGCTGCAAAATGTAGTGCTCTTAATACAAGTTAAAAACACTGAAATTGAGAAGAATCAGACTCTAATCAAGGTAAATTATCTGTCCATGCAGGAAGATAATTACACTTGGTGAGATTTCTTGAAACAAGAAAAAAATATGGAGACTGTAGACATGAAGAAATATCTTTAAACAAGTTATAAAAACATATTTAAAGAACCTCATTTAGTGAAAAATCCCTCAAAACTAGTCTGTAATGCTTCTTTTGAGTGTTCTCTCATTTTAAAGTGAAAAAAATCTTAAAACGAGATGATTTTGTTCAAATCTGCTAAAAATCCTTTCTTGTAAGCAGCATGTGTGAAGGAGCAGCACATCACCCACCAACCTCCAAACCCGCATGGACCTGAATGAAGTTTGGTGAAGGTTCTTCTACCAAGGCTCAGGTTGGTCTGGATGACCTGGGGCTTGAACTCACGATGATCTGAGTAGGAGACGACCTGCTCCACCACCCAGCCGCTGTTTCACACTGTTAGATGTTCACCTCTGACATCACTTCTGGAAATCTGCTTAGTTGTTCTGGTTTAAGATCTTTTCTCTTAAAATGAGAAGCAGCAACACTAAAATCAGCATCAGCAGACGAGTTTTAGTGTTTATCACTGAATAAGAAACCTGAAATGAGTTTTTCAGCCTGTTTTAAGCAAGTTTCCACTTTTCTAACATCTAGATATTTGTTCTTATTACCAGAAACTTGTGTGTGTGAACTGGTACAGGAGGTCTGAAAACAAGTTTTTACAGCTAAAATTGGGAGCAAAAGACACAAAGTGATCTGAAACAGTGTCTTAGTGAGATCATTTACCTTCATATGCAAATAAAATATCCAATTTTAAGATTCACTTACTAAGTAAGAAATTAAAGACATTTTCTCTCAAAACTAGATTAATAATCTGACATATTCTGGTCTGGTCACATATATTACTCTCAGAATGAGATAG
>JALJCO010006141.1:7500-36965 GCA_023101725.1 Atherinomorus stipes
TTGAGTCACCTCCTGCTGGGTCGGTGCTGTACTGACCCAGCGGTTGGGTTGTAAAATACCTCAGATTGGGTTATTTGTAGCGCAGCAGTTCTGAGAGTGCTCCGTGTACTTTCCAGCATTGATGGAGCTTCACAGATGTGGAAGCTGCCGTCGCCATAGCAACCCCATCCCATCACCTGTCCACTGACACCAGCTGGATGCCCCGACCCTCCTTGGTCTCTGATGGCTCCATCTGAGACTCTGCCTCTCTGAAATGCTCCTCTTATACCCCGTCATGCTCCTGCTGCTGTTTAACGCTTTAACGCTCCACCAGCTGTTTTTGTGTCGCACTCATTGCTTTTGCAGCTTTTTGCTGTCCTGTTCCAGCGTTGTGACGTGTTGCTCCCCTCACAGCCAGCAGGCTGCTCTTTGGGTACATTTGCTGGTGTTTCAGTCGGCTGCTCGGATCAGCGTCCTGCTGTCGTTGGAGGTTGTCAGTTTGACAGCTGAAAGTTTGGCGTCCTGGTCTGATTGTGGGATCCCGTCGCAGACAGACTGTGACGCTCCGCTGGGAATCTCCCTCACACTGCAGCAGCTGCCTTCATGCATAACAACAAGCTCCGGATCCACCCCCACCTCCCTGACCTAATCCATACACACACGGCCATGCATGCATACACTAAATACACACACTGCCAGCATGTCAGCGCTCACACACATACGGCCGAGCACACGAGTGTTACGTGCTGTTATGGACTGATGCATGTACAGGACACACACAGGCAGACATGCAGACACTCAGAAACCCGTTCCACTCATGTGGTTTATGTCATAATCCCACAGCATTTCAGGATTTTTCACAAATTCAATCACATCAAACCATTTTTGGGGGTTTGAATGAGTTTAGTTTATTTGAAAGGGTTAAATATGAATGAACAATACATAAAAACATGCCATGTTAACACCTTGGATTTTAAATAAAGGTTCATTTCCATCCGTTGTCCTTGGAAAATAAATACGTAGTTATTTTTTCTATTGCATAAGACGGCAGTGTCATGTCAATAGCACAGGTGGTTCTGGATAAGGACGATACACAGGAGTCGATACCTCACTTAAATTCCATTTAATTCAATTTAATAAAACCTCATTTTTCCTTCAGGTGCAATTTAAAAGCACTATGGAGCAGAATAAAGAATGTGCTGTGATTAAAGTAAATAAAGAGAAAAATAAGAGAATAAAAGTCTGTAAGAGGAAAAGACAAACACAGACACAGATATTCTAAAACATCAACATATTTCAGTCAAAACATCAGATTCCGCACCAGACTCCACTGAGTTAACACAAAACATGCCTGATGATGATGATGATGATGATGCTGCGTTTGATTATTTTACTGGTTCCACACAGATTCTCAGGCTCTTTGTTCCAAGAAGTTAATTTTAGAATTTAACTAAATTTAACTATATATATACACACACATATATATATATATATATATATATATATATATATATATACAAAATACATTTTATTTAAAGCGCCTTTCAAGAGACCCGAGGACAGTGTATATACCAAGTAATAAACCAAGGGAACAACACAAATAGTCAAGAATGCAATACAAGATACATGGATGAAAATAGAAAAATACAGGTAAAAACATTTCAAAAGAGAGCAAAACTATACAGTATATTTATATGCATACATATGGATATGTAAATGATGCATGATATAATCGCCCCCTATCAGCATCGGCCTTTTAAAACTGAGTATCGGACATCGGCCACCCCACCGATACTTAACCCATCAGCCCGCTGTTTCTAAAGTCTAAAACAGAACTTTTTCTTCTTCAAAAACTTCTTATTTTTACAGACTTTAAAACTTCTAAAGACTAGGGATGGGAAAAATATTGATGCACTGAAATATTGCGATATTTTCATATGTTGATACCATACTGACATTCAAAAATGTGATATCGATCTATTTCACTAACAAAATCTTGTGATATTTCATCGTCCTGTTATGAAATCTCGCGCGTATTCACAAAGATTTCGCGATATTTTCATATGCTGATATTTTGACATTTAAAAACACAGTATAAATCTATTTTACTAACTAAATCTCACAATTTTTCATCGTAATGTTACAAAATCTTGTGGGAATTCACAAAATATCATGAGATTTTGTAACAAAACTATGAAATCTCACGAGATTTTGTAAGTAAAATAGATTGATGCTGTGTTTTTAAATATCGATTAAATATCGGCATATAAAAATATGGTGATATTTCAGTGTAATGATATTTTTTCCCACCCCTATCTTTTAAAGTGTTGGAATTGGATAACCAAACTGCTATTTGCAATGACTACTTATTTATTTTTAGCTTTAATATTGGTATCAATATCGGCCACATGAGTGTTGAAATATCAGCATATCAGATATCAGCCAAAATTCCAATATCATGCATCTCTAATAAATATATACACTGCCTGGCCAAAAAAAAAGTGGCCACCTGGATGTAACTAAGCAAATAGGTCCAAGCCTCCTATTGGATAATTACATGATGGGCGATTATCTTTCAGCTGCAACAAGTTATTTAACCACAACTGGTGCAATGAGTTGCTTCTCATTTCCTAAACAACCATGTGGAAAGACACATCCGTGGTCGTGGAAAAGATGTTAGTCTGTCTGAGAAGGGTCAGATCATTGGCATCAAGAGGTGAAAACATCTAAGGAGATGCAGAAACTACTAAAACTGGGTTCAGAACAGTCCAACGCATTCTGAAAAACTGGAAGGATGGTGGACCATCGTCTTCCAGGAAGAAATGTGGCCGGAAAGGCAGATGAAGTGATGCAGCATCATGCCTAGTGCTACTGTATGAGCCTGTGGGGGCAGTGTGATGATCTGGGGTTGCTGCAGTTGCTCAGGTCCAGGTTCAGCAACAGTATGAGCTCAGATAATGAGGTCAGCTGATACCTGAATATACTGAATGAGCAGGTTATTCCATCAATGGATGTTTCTTTCCTGATGGCACGGCCATATTCCAAGATGGCCGTGCCAGAATTTATCGGGCTCAGATTGTGAAAGATGGTTCAGGGATCATCAGACATCATTTTCACACATGGATTGGCCCCCACAGAGTCCAGACCTGAACCCCATTGAGAATCTTTGGGATGTGCTGGAGAAGGCTTTGCGCAGCAGTCAGACTCTACCATCATCAGTGCAAGATCTTTGTTAAAAGTTAAGGCAAAACTGGATGGAAATAAATCTTGTGGCATTGTTTATAGAAACAATGCCACAGCGAATGGATGTCGTAATCAAAGCTAAAGGCGGTCCAACAAAATATTTGGGTGTATGACCTTTTTATTTTGGCCTGGCAGTGTATATATATATATATATATATATATATATATATATATATGTGTATATATTTTTTTCAGAGATTTGTGTTCACCTTTATTTAATTCTGTGTTTTTTTTATATTTCATATTGCTTTTGCATAAAAGACATTAATGCAAACTGTGCAAGTGTGATATAGATGTGAAAGTATTGTAAATCGCATAGACAGGAAAAATGTTGTATATTACCTATACCTATCTTTAAAAGAAAAAAAAAATATATAATAATATAATAATAATAATTATTATTATCATTATTATATTGTCATTTTGTTTGGCCCTGAACGATTTATATAAGAACAGGACAACACGTTTTTTGCCCAGCAACAGCAAACATGGGCTCTGTATGAGGGCAACAGAACTTCATGCTGCTGAACAGCGACACACCGAAAAACACCTCTGCTCGTTTCTCCGCGTCCTCGTGGTCACCATCATAACTGAACCCACACTAACTGCACTTTGGAAAGCAAAACAAGCCTATCTCCCTTTTATATACTCGGAAACATCACGGCTTGAAAGTCCAGAAATCTCCTTTTCGCTGTTCTCTTTCGATGGCTGCGACTCACCACAAATCGACAGCGGACCAATCAGAACACACGTAGCTACATTTAAAATTCCTCCACTTCAACCAGGCGCTAAAAGCGCAGAGGTAAAGGCGGTCAGCCAATCAAAAACCTGTATTCTTTGTAAACAGAATGTACTGGCCAATGGCAGGCCCGGGAGGTTGTTCTATCCTGTTGACGTCATCACGTCTCCGAGGCATCTGCGCACAGCTCCGTGTCAGGAACTGAGCGGCGGAGACGGGGAGAAGACTCAACATCAACACCGCAGGATCCTCCGGGAAAGAAACGCGTTTAACCCCCAACACATGAGCGCAGCGCGCGAGCACTGAGGTCGGAGGTCGTTCCCATGCGTTTGCTGGCCGATGCGCGGTGAGATAGCGGTCTGTTTCCTGGATTAGCTCATCGAAGTTCGGCGTGAAGAAGTTTCCAGCTGCGGGGCAGCAGACGGAACCACCGGGGCTATCTTCCTCCACCTCCGACACTCCACACTCCGCACAACAAAGACTCCAGACATGGTGTCCTGGATCATCTCCAGAAGCGTCGTGTGAGTAAAAGCAGAGCTCGGAGCTCCTCATGGTAGCTGGAGGAGTTACTGTAACTTCAGCTAACGGCTGCGCTTTGTTAGCTTAGCTGACCTGTTGGCGTGGTTATGCTAAGTTTTGACCTTAGTCCCTGACATTACCGCCAAAAACATGCCAAAAAGCTACGGAAATCAACTTTATATGTGTGCGTATATATACATGTATATGTATATATACATATATGTATACATATATATACATATATGTATATGTTTATATACATAAACAAACACGTAACTATGTGGTGGTGGTGAGTCATCGGTGACATGTCTTATCTTTTGTCCGCTACCTGTTCAGTCAGGTCAGGTGTTATTCAACAGTCATGACCCTGGTCATGGGGAAACATCTATTGTGTGAAATTCTCTGGTCACTTTAGCTAATAGTTTCCCCCTGACATGTCATTTAAAGTTCTTGTGGCGACTGTGGAGATACAGATCTAAAGTCATTACACCGAAGACGCAGGACAGGCATTTCTCTTGGGGGAAAAATGCAGATTCAGATCCAACATTTCTCTTTCCTCCCCCCTCAGCCTGCGTTTGTGTGTCTGTATACATCCAGGAGCGGCAGTTATATCATTCAGAGGAATGGGGATGGATAGGAATGTAGGGGAAAGACCACAAGGGAGTGGTACGGATGAGGGAAAAGAAATACTTCCACATTTAGTAAGCTCTGCCTTCAGGTCCTGTGATATGTGGAAATGAAGACGTGGCTGTGGAAGGCTGTTGTCAGTCAGGACCTGAGAGATCACAGACGTGGGGATTTTTTACTTTCCCACCACCGATACTCTGCTGAAGGATGGAGCATGAAAGACTACTCCCTCATTGCTGTATGGTTAGGGATGCACAATAGTCTTTTTGAAAACCGATAAATTTCCAATACCAATAACTGATAACCAGTAACACACATACTTGCCTAATAATAACATCAATACTATTAACAAAACCAAAATGACTTTTTACTCTTTAGCTGAAGAAATATTCTCTCAATGCACAGCAACTTAAATAAGGTGCTTTGCTTACTGACACAAAAATAAAGTCTCCTTGAACCGATGCAAATACATGACAAACTGAAGAAGTACAGTTGAGAAGGTAAAAAAAAAACCATAGAAGAAGATGCACTGACAAGTTAGATTCAAACATTTACTCTCTTAGCACAATGTAAACAGCTAATTTCTTCTTCTACGCTTGTATTATAAGCAGAGTAGGCTCTGAACGCAGAGGCTTCTGTAGTTTCGTGAACGTGCATATGTGCCTACTTCGTGAAAGTAAGATGTTCTACTGTTTAGGCTCTAAAAATCTACTAAATGATGGTTTCCAGTAAATTCTGGACGCTACCCACTCAGGACACTTGGATTACATTGGACGAGCAGTATGGAGGAATATTGACAAGTTTTTGTGGACTTTTATGGACCTTTTTGGCTCGGACCCCGGTGAACTCCATTATATGAAAGCTGGGGGGAAACGAGAAGCCTTCCTGATCGCCGGCTGCATTTGACATATTAAAAAATGCTCCAGAGTCTTGCTTGCTCATTTTGATTTGATTAAATTTAATTTCATATCACAATATTTTCATATGCCGACACCATATGTATATTTAAAAACGCAGTATCAATCTATTTTACTAATGAAATCTCGCGAGATATCGTTTTGTTACAAAATCTCATGAGATTTTGCAAAATACCAAAAGATTTTATTGTTCTGTCACAAAATCTTGCAGTTTGTCGTGAAATCTGATTCGTAACAAAACGATGATATCTCTGTTTGTTTTCACATGTGTTAATATTTCTGTTGTTTCTGTGTTTGTACTCCATCTGGCCTTGTCTGTCCACGTGCAGGTCGATGGTTCGTCCTCCTCCTGCTTTGCTTTTCATCTACTTCCTTGTATATCTTCTGTGTCAAACCTGATGGTGTGTAAATGTGAAAAAAGTGTTTCTGTTACACTTTTACAACATTCTGCTTTATTGAAACGTCAGAAACTGGTAATGCAAACACAAAAAAAACTTTCAAATATTGCTAAAAAGTTTTTACGCCCTCATGAGGTGGTTTTTCAAATTGCGATATTTAGGTTTTGGGAGATTCTCGGTGTGATGGCGACACAGCTGCAGGTCCGATGCGTGCTCTCCTCCACATGTAGCTGCTCTCTGACGGTCTTCAGTTCCTTCTCTCTGCACCGCCATGTTGTTGTGAAAGAGCTCCTTGCAAACCCGTCCGTGTGGATTTGACTCGGAGATCCAGCTGCAGCTCTCCAGGTCGGGATGTTTGTCAGCGCCTGTTCGTTCTTCGTGTTCTGCACCTCTGCTCGTGTTGGCTGATGTAATTTCCCAAACTTAATTCTGGGTGTGTGTGCTGAAGGCATGAGACAGCTTGTCGTTGCTTATTCCCTTTATTAAACCTTTTTCTGTTTCTGTCATGAGTTCCTGCGGATAACTTGTGGTGCAGCTTTGAGAAAATCCAAGCAGAAAGTGCATGAAAGCGTGCAGCTGGACTGGGAGACGTCTGCTGCAACTGTTGATTCTTCACATGGTGTTCGTGGAAATCACAGGAACGGCTGCACAGTAGGGATGGGCGATATTTTATCGTGTGCGATATATCGTCAAAGAAATCCCCCACAATAACAATTTGAATTTATTGTTTTTATCGTGACAATTAACGACAATTTATCAGGTTGTGTTTGCAGTTGCACTACTTTGTTTTTTTTTTTTTAATAAACCAAGTTAGTTTTGCAGTTTGCATCGTTTGGAATAAATGTGGAAATGGTCTCTCATATTTCAGACTTGTTTGATTGGTGTCACTACAATTTTGCAATACGGGTGTTCTGCTTGAACTTAATTGATAAAGTTTAGTGGCTTCTAGTATTTTGTAGGGCTTTCAAGACAGAATTTAGCGATAGATTTATAACACAAAATATTTTGCTGATAGTTTTTATCGTCACTTATCGTTACCGTGGTAAATAAGAGAAATTATCGTGATACATTTTTTAGTCCATATCGCCCATCCCTACTGCACAGAGGGAATGGGATTGGTGAAAGGAGTAGAACACGACACACTCCTTTATGTAGAAGCTCCATGCTGTAGGGGAGGGGCTGCCCGCAGCCGTGCCTGTTTAAAAGGGCAGAAGCCGCTGATTCTTTCAGCGACTCAGCAGACGCCAAAGTGGCATTTAACTATCGATTTACCCACGCTGATTAGTATCTAACTCATCTAATGGATTAGTGTCTGGGAATCGATTGTTTTGACGACAGTATACTGCTGTATTATACTTCAGGATGCGCCTTCCAGCGTGCCCATGAACGCTGCCACACTGCAAACATAAACAGAAGACGGTTGTGGGCGCGTTTCAGACCAGATGACCAGCCCAAACGTGATTTGGATATAAAAAGACTGACGTGCACCCGACAGCAGTTGTTTGTACCCTTGGACCCTTGTTGGTGCAGCGCCACCACATCGGAGCAATGCTGCAGTTAAAATGACCTCCATCTCCCCAACACTCAGAAAATGGCTCAGAGTTCTGAGAACTGAGGGGTGGAAATTACACGAAATTACACTGAGGATGCTGCTTCGGAATTTTATATGCAGGAAAAAGCCTGTTTATGTATTGCAGCATGCATGGGCATGCCGTGAGCTGTATCTTCATGTAAAATACTGCAATAAAGCGCCTACCTGTGGTGTGAACGATAATGGCAAATGGAAAACGTTCTAAATAAAGCAAAAATCGAGTACCTACTACCTTTATTTGTTTAGTACAGGGGTCGTCAACCTTTACGTACCAAAGAGCCATTTTTGCCTCAACCCAGCTCAGCAAAAGTCGTCCAGAGCCGCAGATATTTCTTGGCCTTTTTTAAAAAGACAACTTATAATTTTTGATAGATAATAACTTTATAAAAATGTGTTGCCATTTTTTAAGAACCACAGTTTTATTTCGACTTTTAGGTTTTGGAAAACAAAACTACGGAGGAGGATTAAGGTCAATGAAGAAAAAAAGTTTTGAGATTAAAGTCAAAATTCTGAATTTTTTCCCAGAACATTAACAAAAACAAACAAACAAAAAAATCCAGGAGTTTTTTTTTTTTTATTTCTGAAAAAGTCAGAATTCTGACGTTTTCCTCAGAATTATGACTTATTTCAGACATTTAAAAAAAATGTTATGGATAAAAGTCAGAAATCTGAGATTTAAGTCAAAATTCTGACTTTCTTTATAAATAAAAAAAATTCTAGACATTTAAAAAAAAAAAAGTTTGTAAAAAAAAAAATCAGAATTCTGACTTTTTCAGAAATAAAAGAAAAAGAAAATTCCCCATTTTTTTTAATGTTCTGGAAAAAAGTCAGATTTGACTTTTTTCCAAAACACTTTTTTAATGTCAGGGTTTTTTTTTTTCTGAAAAAAAGTTGGAATTCAGATTTTTTCCCCAGACATCAAAAACAAAACATTTTTTAAAAATGTTCTGTATGAGAATCTGACTTTTTTCTTCCGTTGTCCTAATCCTCTTCCGTACAACACAAAGTCTTAGCCCAAAAAAAGGGGGTAGTTCCACTTTCCTGTATGGGATTTTTCGTTTTTCAGACCGTGTGTTGCAGAACAGAATTTCCAAGCTAATGAGAAGAGAAACAGTTACTGGTACTTTTACTTAAGTGTAATTTAAATTAAGTGTAATTATTCCAGTGAAAAACTGCTCAAACTTACATTTGTTATCAGCTATATTTTTAAATATTACTTGGTTCTTTATCATTTTGAGTCGATGTTATTGAGCCTTGTGGACGGAGCTGCAGGTTGCAGAGCCCTGGTTTAGTATATCATTTCAAACTGAATTTCCTTCTTGCAGTTTCATATAAACTATTCATACCGTAAATTCCGGACTAAGTGAGATTCCATTTAAAAGCAAAAAAGATTTATTAGCAAGAAGCACTGTAACAACAAAGAAATAATCTAGTCGTTTTTTGATGCAGCAAACAGTTCCCAGTTAATAACCAGTAAAGTGCTGGTAAATATTCCATATCTACATGGTAGATGGTTGGAGATGATGGTAACACCTAGAAAACAGGACCTGTGTTATCCACCGCAGCAGAATCCTGAAGCTCGAACCTGTGATGTTTTTCTGGGCGCGTTCACAAACCTGTGGGCCCAGCATAAATGATACATCCCATTTCCTCACACGGTCCCCTTTGCTCCAGCAGCAGTCCTCCCAACAATCCACCCTCTGTGTTTTTAGGGGAAAAGTCGTGTAATCAAATTCTCTTTCCTGAAGCTCAAACCAGATGCTGGGAGCTGAACGTCTCGGATGGCTGGATCGGTCCCCTTCCCCTCTTCCCCTCTTCCCTCTGTGTGTCTGCTGGTTTCTCTTCTCTTTTCCCCTCTCTCCATCTGTTCTGGGCTCTCCCTCCCTCCATCTGGTTGTTGGTGGTGTTGGGTGTCAGGAAACCAGGGAAATTGACCTGCAGCCCAGAGTCAAGGCCCATCTACAGGCACTGAGGCTATTTTCTCAGCTGCATGTAGGCTGAGTGGGGAGGTGGGTGGGTGATGGAGAGGTGATAGATCCTGTACGAAGAAGGGGCCCGGTCTTTCTTTCTGTTGCTTCAGGAACAGTACGTGCACTGATTTCATCCATGGACTGTACTTGTATAGTGCAGTAACAACTCAAAGTGCTTTAAAACACACGTCACGTCCACTCATTCACACAGCAATCATGCCCTGATGGGCTCGTTGGGAGGCAAGGTATCTTGTGACATGTGACACATAACCCGGGGAAGCCTGGAATCGAGCCGCTGGCCTCTGGCTGACAGACTAAAGCTCTTCCACCTGAGCTACAGCCACCTGACTTCAGACTGAAAAGTAGGAAGACGTGTTGCAGATGGAGGAAATGGAAACTCAGTGAAGTGTAATACTTTTACAGATTCAAGCTCGATGTGTTTTATGCTGGTGGTTTTTCCTGCTACTGTGGTAAAGTGATCCCATAAGGTGGATCAATGTTGATTGTATCACACAGTTGCTGCAGATTTGTTGGCTGCACATCTGTGATGAGAATCTCCCGCTCCACCTCATCACGATGAGAATTTCCCGTTTCACCTCATCACGATGAGAATTTCCCGCTCCACCTCATCACGATGAGAATTTCCCGTTTCACCTCATCACGATGAGAATCTCCCGTTCCACCTCATCACGATGAGAATTTCCCGTTTCACCTCATCATGATGAGAATCTCCCGTTCCACCTCATCACGATGAGAATTTCCCGTTCCACCTCATCATGATGAGAATCTCCCGTTCCACCTCTCTGTGATGAGAATCTCCCGCTCCACCTCTCTGTGATGAGAATCTCCCGTTCCACCTCATCACGATGAGAATCTCCCGTTCCACCTCATCACGATGAGAATTTCCCGTTCCACCTCATCACGATGAGAATCTCCCGTTCCACCTCATCACGATGAGAATTTCCCGTTCCACCTCATCACGATGAGAATCTCCCGTTCCACCTCATCACGATGAGAATTTCCCGTTCCACCTCATCATGATGAGAATCTCCCGTTCCACCTCTCTGTGATGAGAATCTCCCCGCTCCACCTCTCTGTGATGAGAATCTCCCGTTCCACCTCATCACGATGAGAATTTCCCGTTTCACCTCATCACGATGAGAATCTCCCGTTCCACCTCATCACGATGAGAATTTCCCGTTCCACCTCATCACTATGAGAATTTCCCGTTCCACCTCATCATGATGAGAATCTCCCGTTCCACCTCATCACGATGAGAATTTCCCGTTCCACCTCATCACGATGAGAATTTCCCGTTCCACCTCATCATGATGAGAATCTCCCGTTCCACCTCTCTGTGATGAGAATCTCCCGTTCCACCTCATCATGATGAGAATTTCCCGTTCCACCTCATCACGATGAGAATTTCCCGTTCCACCTCATCATGATGAGAATCTCCCGTTCCACCTCTCTGTGATGAGAATCTCCCGTTCCACCTCATCACGATGAGAATTTCCCGTTCCACCTCATCATGATGAGAATTTCCCGTTCCACCTCATCATGATGAGAATCTCCCGTTCCACCTCTCTGTGATGAGAATCTCCCGTTCCACCTCATCACGATGAGAATTTCCCGTTCCACCTCATCACGATGAGAATTTCCCGTTCCACCTCATCATGATGAGAATCTCCCGTTCCACCTCTCTGTGATGAGAATCTCCCGTTCCACCTCATCACGATGAGAATCTCCCGTTCCACCTCTTTGTGATGAGAACCCCGTTCCCCCTCATCACGATGAGAATCCCGTTCCACCTCATCACGATGAGAATTTCCCGTTCCACCTCTCTGTGATGAGAATCCCTTCCCCTCATCACGATGAGAATTTCCCGTTCCACCTCTCTGTGATGAGAATCTCCCGTTCCACCTCATCACGATGAGAATTTCCCGTTCCACCTCTCTGTGATGAGAATCTCCCGTTCCACCTCATCACGATGAGAATTTCCCGTTCCACCTCTCTTTGATGAGAATCCCGTTCCACCTCATCACGATGAGAATTTCCCGTTCCACCTCTCTGTGATGAGAATCTCCCGTTCCACCTCATCACGATGAGAATTTCCCGTTCCACCTCTCTTTGATGAGAATCCCGTTCCACCTCATCCCTCTATTAGGGCGCATTCTCAAAAGCCCCGTTTCCACCAGCGGGTCTGGGTCGGGTCGGGCTGGATCGGTACTCGTTTTTTTGCGTCTCCACAGATAAAAACTGGGACGGGTACCCTTATATCCGACCCGATCCGGCCTACTTTTTTGGCACCCTTCGGTAGGGGTACTGATCTAACCGATCCGGACCAAAGAGGTGGAGCTAACACAAAGCAATACATTGATTTGTTGAAAAATCTCACTTTCCGCGTGACCAAGCGTAAAAACAAAGCCGGGGTGACTCCTTTTGTTTCTGTCATGTGTGGCGCCGTGTTTTGGTTAAACGGTGTTGCACAGTGATGATGTCACGCGATCACGTAGCAGCGCTGTCCAGCGCCTCCAGAGTGGGTACAGGTTGCTGTGGGGACGCAGCGTGAAATCAACACATCTGTACCAAAACCCACCCGATCCGGCCTGGCCCGACCCAGACCCGTGGGTGGAAACAGGGCTAAAGCTTTTTTGATTGGAATCAGAGTCCGTTTGCTCTGAAAGTCGGCTTCGTTTGGGGGAGTTGTGAATGCACAAAAGGACTCTGATCTTGAGCAAACAAGTGGACTCGGTCCGCCCACAAACGCAGGTCTCGGTCCGATTCAAGTGAACCAAACGGGAAGTGGACTACAATCCGCATTGGCAGTGTGGGTAAAACGTTGGGTGTTGTGGGTAAACGTGACAACAAACTCGCGTGTGTGACTGTAGTACTTCTAAAGATGGCTCGTGGTCAGATATGGAGTTACGAGGAAGTCAAAGCTTCTCTGATGTTTGGTCAGATGAAAGTATATCCCAGCTCCTCGTAAGTACGCACAAAAATAACATTTTGTGGAGGAAACGGAACCCTCTTGTTCGTTGTACGTCTTGTTCTGGCCTATGGTGAATCTGAATGCAGCACCATTTGATATTGGGAACATTATTCAAAAGGTCTGACTTGTTTGGCGATGGTGCAACGTGAATGCGATCTCGGTCCAGAAGACCACCAAGTGCCCGAGCCGAGTGCCCAAACGGGCCGAGTCTCCCAGACGATGCTTTCTGAATGCGCCCTTAGATTGAGGTCTCGTGGCTGTGGAGGCGGTTTTAGTGCAGTAAACTGCATCTGAAGGCAGGTGGAGATGATTAAGCGAGCGGTGAGTGCAGGTCACAGGTTGAATGGTCAATATGAACATTTAAAGAAACCACTGAGATCCTTTTATGTTTCGTTTGTCCTTTACTTTACCTCCATGTGGGTTTGTCGACAGTTTCTGTGTTAAACTCTCATGAACTCAGAGCTCAACTTGGCTTCCCAGGATTTTGAGGCCTACGTGTATATACTTAACAAATGTCAACAAACCTTTTTCTGATTCACTCCGTCTTAAAACCTGCACTTTAACCATCTGCACTGAACCTTAGACATCTGCTGAAATGCAGGAAGCCAGAAAGAACCTTTGAGTTAAAAAAGTCCCTGGAAATGGCATGAGATTACAGAAGCAGTTTCCAGATTTACTAAATGCTTCTCTCTTCAACCAGAATGCACAGCGACTTGAAATTACAGAGCGTAACACACAGTGTAGACATGTGGAGAGAGACCAGGAGCTTTGGCAGTTTGGCAGTTTCTATAGCAACAGTAGGAAAATAAAGTGGTGGTTGTGGTTGTTTGGTTGCCTGCTGCTTAAGAGACTCATGGAGCATGAATACAGACTTAAAAGTAGGGATGCACCGATCCGATATTCGATGTTTTGGTATCTGCCGATCCAAAAAGGAGGGAAAAAAGCCGATCCAAAAAAAAGGAGATCTCCTTTTTTTTTTTTTTAAAAAAGGAGATAAATGTACTGAATTACTTATTTAACAACTGCACACACACAGCAACCTTAAATAAACTTTAACAATCTTAAAGCAGCTTCACAAGCTTGCTCACATGTGTAAAAATATAACAAAACGTCCTGGTTCAGTCAGTGCAGTTTAATAAATGCAAATTAATAATAAAAATAAATGGCCTAATAAATGAGCTGAAATTGAGAAAAAATATCTCCACTAGTTTGGTTGGTAGATAAATTCAAAACAGCAAATCATCTTTTTAAAATGGTTTAGTACTATTATGAAAATAGAAATGAAAGATCCACGACAAAAGCAGCTGAATAAACAAACGCTTCATCAGAGTTTAACATGGAGGTCATTTCTAAACAAAAAGTCTCTCCCTCACTGCACCGGATGCCGGTGGATACCCTCCGTTATAAAACGTGTCATGCCAAAAAGATTTAACAGTATTTTCTACTTTCTCAGCGACCTGTCGGCACCCGCGGGTTTTACCTGTGAAACGTGGAAACCGAACCGCTGTAGGACTCGACAGGAGACACGGCAGCCTGCTAGCAGCTGTTAGCTGTTAGCTGCTAGCAGCTAAAAGCTAACAGCTGCCACTCTGGCCTTGTAAACAAACAGCCTCCATGTGCTGCACCGCAGCGCGTGATGTCACTTAAAGGGGCAGCATAGAAATACACTGAATAGATCTGCACCTACGGATCGGCTCATGTTTACCCCTACCGATTCTTACCGATCTAGATTTTTTTTCTATATCAGAGCCGATACCGATCTGAAGATCGGATCGGTGCATTCCTAGTTAAAAGCCAGAATGTACCGGGGGGGGGGGGGGGCTCGGTGTCATTGTTGAACTAAGTGCCTTCACTGGATGAATGGATTCATCTGCAGCCTGTCAGGCAGGAGTACGGGATTCAGGGGTACTGGATCCAGGTACGGAATAATAGTCGTCATAGTTTGGGATGCAATGATACAGATTCCAGTATCTAGTATCAGTTTGATACTGTGTGCATATGCTCGAACGTAGTATTCATTTAAGTATTCTGATACTGCCCAACTTGATACCAACGTGGAAAAATTGGTGTTGTCAAAATGAAGAGGTGAATACAAAAAGACAGCAAGTTAGAATTAACTGGTTAATATAAGGTATTGGTCATGGAGTATTAAAAACCTGAATTTTGCATTGTCTCTGTGAGAGAAGCTGATTTGGGGCGTGCAGGTGTCGACTAGTCGACATGTTTTACGTCCCACAACAGTCACAGATTCTGAAGGATCACAGATGTCGTCTTAACACCGGCCCTGTAATTTGTGTAGATTGATATTTGCAAACAGTGATGGATGATCGGACTCTGATCGATGGAGTAAAATGGAGCAGCCTATTATGGAGCTGTTTGTGCTCCACCCAGAGTCTGACATGGAGTTTGAAGTACACAGAGTACCACAGAGACCTGACAAGTAAGTAAATTGGCTAAGAAGTTATAGGATAAGAGTTAGCATTGAGCTGGAATGTGGCTTCACTCACTGGTTGTTGTCTGTCCATGAGTCAGGTTTCAGAAGTAATCCCTGAGAAAACACTCTACTGCCCGATCGGGCTGGATGATGATTGGGCAAATGATAATCACGATTATTTACATGTAACACAGAGTAGTTGCTCCCTTACATCACACGATTTTGAGAAGATTTGGAAAAGACTCTTGGAAGACTTTCCGCTCACACCTGGTCACGTCTAAGACAGCTTTTAGTCTCTGACTGAGATTTTACAAAGAATGTGAATCTACCGGGTCACTGCAAGACTACCACTAGATTCTCTCCGTATGGACGTCTCAGGTGGCGACCTATGGAGGTCGGCACCTGTTCCTGCTGCAGTCAGAGCTCATACATCTGCTGGTTGTTGGTTGTGTTGCGTTGCTGCAACTTGTGAAAATATTAAACACATTTGATTTTATTTAAAGCCCAAGACGAGAAAAAGATGGCACGGCACGGATTACCATCTCAAACTTGAGACCGCGGGGGCGACTCCTGTAAAACTCCTGAGGGAAAACTCTTCCTCTGCCGTACTTCCCCACAACAACACGGAAGGAAAGCAAGCATTAGAAAACGGCTGTTTCTCATTCTTAAATGTGATTGGCTGAGCTGCGTTCCACGCCGCGGTGAAACAGACCGTAACCCACACGCAGATCCGATGGACCGCAGCACAAAATATCCCTGTGCCAGCATAAACAGATGTTGCGTTGCCTAGCAACCAACTGCTCTGTGTTTGACCCACTCGTTGGATTCCATTTGTTTTTAGACTTTGTAGACTTTGAGGTGAATCTTGATGTTCTGGGCGTCCCGAGCCTGGATGAGGGGTGGGAGGGTGTTCTGGGTGTCACGAGCCTGGATGAGGGGTGGGAGGATGTTCTGGGCGTCCCGAGCCTGGATGAGGGGTGGGAGGTGTGTTCTGGGTGTCCCGAGCCTGGATTAGGGGTGGGAGGATGTTCTGGGCGTCCCGAGCCTGGATGAGGGGTGGGAGGATGTTCTGGGCGTCCCGAGCCTGGATGAGGGGTGGGAGGATGTTCTGGGCGTCCCGAGCCTGGATGAGGGGTGGGAGGATGTTCTGGGCGTCCCGAGCCTGGATGAGGGGTGGGAGGTTGTTCTGGGCGTCCCGAGCCTGGATGAGGGGTGGGAGGATGTTCTGGGCGTCCCGAGCCTGGATTAGGGGTGGGAGGATGTTCTGGGTGTCCCGAGCCTGGATGAGGGGTGGGAGGATGTTCTGGGCGTCCCGAGCCTGGATGAGGGGTGGGAGGATGTTCTGGGCGTCCCGAGCCTGGATGAGGGGTGGGAGGATGTTCTGGGCGTCCCGAGCCTGGATGAGGGGTGGGAGGATGTTCTGGGCGTCCCGAGCCTGGATTAGGGGTGGGAGGATGTTCTGGGCGTCCCGAGCCTGGATGAGGGGGTGGGAGGATGTTCTGGGTGTCCCGAGCCTGGATGAGGGGTGGGAGGATGTTCTGGGCGTCCCGAGCCTGGATGAGGGGTGGGAGGATGTTCTGGGCGTCCCGAGCCTGGATGAGGGGTGGGAGGATGTTCTGGGCGTCCCGAGCCTGGATTAGGGGTGGGAGGATGTTCTGGGCGTCCCGATCCTGGATGAGGGGTGGGAGGATGTTCTGGGTGTCCCGAGCCTGGATTAGGGGTGGGAGGATGTTCTGGGCGTCCCGAGCCTGGATTAGGGGTGGGAGGATGTTCTGGGCGTCCCGAGCCTGGATGAAGGGTGGGGGGACAGTGCAGATTTCACAGCAGACATGCTGCCTCACATTTGCAAAGCAGCCGACAGTACAGTTTTTATGATTGTGAAAAGGCAAAATTTAAATCACGATTAAAATTCGATTAATTGTCCAGCCCTAAAAAAAAAAGGAACATGGGGGGGTAACGCGGTACAGAAATTTTTATTCCTGTCTCGTTCTACCTCTCTTTTGGAGTGTACTGACGAAAAACTGAGGCCGGCCTTGACTATGGGACTTTCTGGGCGTGTAGCGCTCCCGTTACAGCCCTACACGAATTTTCCTGTCTCGTCCCTCTTGGCGAAAAGAGAGGTTTATGTGTACCACAGCCCCCGTCGTCTTCTTGACCCTCGTGCTTCTTTCAGGTTTTTTCCTTTTCTTTTCGAACACTTTGGGGTATTGTTGTTATTGCTGCTCCAGAGACATAATTAGATTTCCCCCTCGTGCAACAGTCATGAGAACAGTTGAATGGTTAACATGGAGACTGCTGTAATCCAAGGACATTATGACCTAATTATATCATCAACTGCATAACCCGTTCACCATCCGTTTCTCCTCCACGGTTCTTTTCATGGTCATTTCAGCCTGGCAAGCATTTGTTCCCAATCACTTCATCAAGATCACTGTTTACCCGCATGTGTTAGTCTCTCTTCCAGTTAGAAAAGCCATCGATTGTCTCAGAAAAGTTGAGGAAGACGTCCTGGGAAACATTAGTATCAGCTGGAAAGTTGTCTCTGCTCGTCCTGAGCGGCGGCCTCCTGCAGGGTCATCCTCCATCATAGGGCTGGGGGTAAACGATTTTTTAAACAACGATTATTCAGACCATTATTTTAGCCAGTAGTCGACGATTCTAACGACTAATTAGCCGATTAATCGAATGATTATTTTTCTGTTGCACGATTTATAGAAAATAAATCTCAAATAAATACCCCCCCAAAACTGTATTAAATGACTTTATCACACAACAGTTTTCCAAAGCTGAACATAAAATAACAGCAGTGTCTGATTTTCATTACTTGGATGACCTGGGGTGCACCTCATTTTCTGGTTCTCACTGAACCAACAGTGGAACTTGGTTCTACTGATGTATTCATATTTATCTGGAGGTATTTATCTGCACTTGAGAATTTTAGTGCTCATGAACACTGGAGACGTCCCGATCAGGGTTGTTGCCCCCGATTCTGAGCCATTTCATTTTGAGGATCGGCCGATACCAAGTCCTGAGCCGATACTTCTGTAATATAATAAAAATAGAAGAGAAAAGACAGATACAGGACAGTGTTAATCCTGTCCTGTATCATCACACTAATCTGATCCTGAATCCTGATTTTAGATCATAGCTTGAAGCTGGACTTGGGGAGTCAGGAGTTCTGACGTTGTTATATTTCATTTCTTTGATTTATTCTTATTTTACTTTATTATGACACCTCCTCTCATCAATTACATTCTTCAAATCACATTTTTAGATATACATGTACACCACACTAATGAGGAAATGATCATTTATGAATGTCTAATAGGAAAGTATTTGGTTATTTTTCCATTTGTCTGAAACATGGCAATGTTCTTTAACTGTGAGACAGCAAATAAAACCAACACAGTAGATTTTAAACAAACTGAAACAACAGAGTAACGTGTGCTTTGATTTTACCCATTAAGTAACTAACAGTCTTTTCTTTTTTCTGTCTCCGAGCCTGTCGTGTCACGTCACACAGCACAGGTTCACGTGCTCCAAACCAGAACATCGTCACCTTGCGTCTTTAAACATGAACGCTGTGTTAGGGCTGGACGATAATTCAATATCGATATATATCGATGGATAGAGGTTTTTTCAAAAGAAGAGGGTCGATAAAATTTTGATAAAGAGTTTTCTGCTGTAGCCTATCAGGTATCATGATACTACAGTCACTCCTTCATCCAAACCAATCACAAACGCAGACCAGGCAAAGGCTGAACTGGAATTCAGTGTTCGTGTGATCCATATTACTGGTGCTGGGGAAAAATACGCACTAACATATCACAATATTTTGATATGCAGATTACATATTCATATTTAAAAACGTGATATTGACCGATTCAACCAACAAAATATCGCAGGATTTCGTAACAGAACGACAAAATTTGTGAGATTTCATTGGTAAAATAGATCATTACAGCGCCTTTTTAAATATCAATATGATATCAGCATGTGAAAATATTGCGATATTTCAGTGTATCAATATTTTTTCCCACTAATATTTATTGCTGTATAAGTAGGTCATTCAGCAAAAGCTTAAATGGCCAGGACTGCACCTAAAATGGCTTTTAATTTGGTAATGGCTTCTTTTCTTTTCTTTTTTTTGATAAATATCGATACAGATATTTTTTATCGATAATCTTTTTTTCTGTATCATCCAGCCCTACGCTGTGTTACATATTACCTTGAGGTTATCATCGTATGCTTTGAATAATGGATCAAACTTTCTAAAAGCGGCTCAGTTCAGCGCTGCAGCCGCCTTCACCGTAGTTAACGTCGTTACATTTAACCCCGTCCTGCCCGCTGATGCTGCATCATCCAGCTCTGAGCTGCTGCTGTGTTACATTTAACCCCGTCCTGCCCGGTGATGCTGCATCATCCAGCTCTGAGCTGCTGTGTTACATTTAACCCCGTCCTGCCCGGTGATGCTGCATCATCCAGCTCTGATCTGCTGCTGTGTTACATTTAACCCCGTCCTGCCCGGTGATGCTGCATCATGCAGCTCTGGAGCTGCTGCTGTGTTACACCTAACCCCGTCCTGCCCGGTGATGCTGCATCATACAGCTCTGAGCTGCTGCGTTATATTTAACCCCGTCCTGCCCGGTGATGCAGCATCATCCAGCTCTGAGCTGCTGCGTTACATTTAACCCGTCCGCCCGGGATGCGCCGGTGATGCAGCATCATCCAGCTCTGAGCTGCTGCGGTTACATTTAACCCCCGTCCTGCCCGGTGATGCTGCATCATCCAGCTCTGAGCTGCTGCGTTACATTTAACCCCGTCCTGCCCGGTGATGCTGCATCATGCAGCTCTGAGGTGCTGCTGTGTTACATTTAACCCTCTGCCGGGTGTGAAAAAAAAAAAAAAAAAAAAAAAACAGACATAACCCCGTCCTGCCTCGGTGATGCTGCATCATCCAGCTCTGAGCTGCTGTGTTACATTTAACCCCGTCCTGCCCGGTGATGCTGCATCATGCAGCTTTCTGAGCTGCTGCTGTGTTACATTTAACCCCGTCCTGCCCGGTGATGCTGCATCATCCAGCTCTGAGCTGCTGCGTTACATTTAACCCCGTCCTGCCCGGTGATGCTGCATCATCCAGCTCTGAGCTGCTGCGTTACATTTAACCTGACCGTCCTGCCCGGTGATGCTGCATCATCCAGCTCTGAGCTGCTGCGTTACATTTAACCCCGTCCTGCCCGGTGATGCTGCATCATCCAGCTCTGAGCTGCTGCGTTACATTTAACCCCGTCCTGCCCGGTGATGCTGCATCATCCAGCTCTGAAGCTGCTGTGTTACATTTAACCCCGTCCTGCCCGGTGATGCTGCATCATCCAGCTCTGAGCTGCTGCGTTACATTTAACCCCGTCCTGCCCGGTGATGCGGCATCATCCAGCTCTGAGCTGCTGCTGCGTTACATTTAACCCCGTCCTGCCCGGTGATGCTGCATCATCCAGCTCTGAGCTGCTGCGTTACATTTAACCCCGTCCTGCCCGGTGATGCTGCATCATCCAGCTCTGAGCTGCTGCTGTGTTACATTTAACCCCGTCCTGCCCGGTGATGCTGCATCATACAGCTCTGAGCTGCTGCTGTGTTACATTTAACCCCGTCCTGCCCGGTGATGCTGCATCATCCAGCTCTGAGCTGCTGTGTTACATTTAACCCCGTCCTGCCCGCTGATGCTGCATCATCCAGCTCTGAGCTGCTGCTGTGTTACATTTAACCCCGTCCTGCCCGCTGATGCTGCATCATCCAGCTCTGAGCTGCTGCAGGACCCCGGCGGTTTATATGAGGCAGAATCAAACCAACCGCTGCTCATTAAACCATAACTGACAGGAAAACCACTCAGAGGAAAAAGAAGTGCACCCGTGGGGGCATCTCTGTGGCCAGGAGGCATGACATTGTTCGGGGGTACATGTGGCGAATGCCTGTGGCGACGCATTGACAACCAGATTTGATGTTGGCGATTCTTTTTAAAGCCGAGTATTTGACGTTGTTGAGGCGTCGTTACAGGCCTAATACTCAGAAAGCTGGAGTTTTCATATGTGAGTGTCCAGTCGGTAAAGATGGAGGACGATGAAGGATTAGAATTTCTGGTGCGTTCGTTCTCCTGTCTTTAACCTCTCGCAGGGTTTGAAATTCACTGCAGGATTGTGGGAGTCACGCATGTCATCGACTCCAGCAAACCCTGCTCTTATTGTTTATCATTTTTATATTATGTATAACTTATAATTGTCCTCCCGCCGTCCTCCTGAACTCTGAGCAGTAACTCTGCAGTAGAACCAAAGTGAGGTTCTGGATATTTATCATTTTAATCCCTGAGAACTGAAACGATTCAACGGAAAAAATCTCTTTTATTGGGTGGACTGAACAGAGTTCCTGCAGAAGTTTTTGCACAGCTACATGGGCTGAGCAGATTTTTCCTCCATCTATCAGATACATAATAACCGTCTTCAGAAAGAAAGCTTTCACCAGCAGGGATGATCATTCATGTTTCACGGCTGACCTGAAAATACGAAAATGTTTTGTCTAAGAGAAGTCGTGTTCTGGTGATCAACTTTATGTAAACAGCGGCTAACATGAGCGATTAGCTAAACACATGTTACAGTAACTGTTGGATCGGATTCACGCTCAGAACTTTGTTTTCTGAAAAAATATACATGAAACCCAGTTAGCAACAACTTAAGCTAGCTCTGCTAACTTGCATTGAAACTCACCCAATACGACGTTTCCTCTGCACAGATGCAGTCGGCGTCCGATCAGCCCTCCTGATCACTAACAGCATCTCTGACCATGTCCGTCTTCACTGATCCATAAAGAAATATCCGTAACTTCCAGCTGCAGTTTCTGGATCTCTGACAGCTTGAACAGAGTCGCTACAGCAGCACGAAGCAGCGCTGGTGTTCTGCTGCTGTTCACCGCCACCACGTCCCCGAGTCAGCTTGAGGTGATGTGACAGGCCGTGTCTGCGTTTATTAAATATCACCGGAATATGGCGCCCCAGGAGTCAATAATGTTTGCTGGTAGTTATTATCCGAAGCTTTCAGGCAACATTACCACCCCTAAAATACAGAGTTGGTGAGAAATGAAAAAGGAGGAGGAGAAAATGATGTGTATGCGGTTATAGATTTTTTTCCTAAACGGTTATGATTTATTATCCGTGTACTCGTTGAAACGTCTAGCCGTTAACACCCCTGATTAAAACACAACTCAGAAGCTCCCTGGACAACACCAACCTCAGTCTGATGCTCATTTCAGCTCCGTCCTCCCCAAGACAGACTGATTTTAACAGAACTTTCATCAATGTAGGAGATTACATAAAGGAGAGAGAACAGAACAGAGCTGGAAGAAAGAACCACCAGAACCACTGATGACACTGATGCAGCTCAGACAGCCGACAGATGCAGCAATTACACTTGTTTATAAGAAGATGGCAAAAACTGATGATAGCAGATAAAGAGAATGAAGACGGGACGAGAGAGCTGTCTCAGACGGCAACTAAGAAGGATGAAAAAGGCAAATTCATGCTCCATATTAGTCTGAGGTGTGTCCGCCAATCAGGTGTGCAGGAGCAGGTACACATGGAAAACCTGCCGGCCGAGGTTGTCCACCACTGATGTGGAAGCTGAACCAGTCAGTATCCAGACACCACGTTCCAGTTCGGCCTCAGTTTTCAGATTATGAGGCTAAAATGATGTAAATGAATGATTCAACAGATACTGTATAGCTGCATAAAGACCAACCAGAACCAGAATTTAGTCCTACCAGAACTTTGTACAAACACCACCAGATCAACAGTGACCAGCCTTTCCTCATCTGCATATCATCTCTCCACCGTAGCTTTCAGACATTGAAACAAACACACAACCAGTACTCAAGTTGAGAGTACAGTAGCCTGCCGGCTACTACTCTGTTAAACTTTGTAAATCAGATAAACGCCAATGCCAAGTTTTCATTCCAGACTGAAGTGATACTAAGGAAGAAGTGGATCAAAATGACCGATTCGCCGCGGTGAAGGACCGAACTTTATAATAAAACGACGTGTGTGTGTGTGTGTGTGTGTGTGTGTGTGTGTGTGTGTGTGTGTGTGTGTGTGTGTGTGTGTGTGTGTGTGTGTGTGTGTGTGTGTGTGTGTGTGTGTGTGTGTGTGTGTGTGTGTGTGTGTGTTTTTTTTTTACGTTTGTTTGTAGCCGGCAGACTGCGAGGGTCTTGTTAGCAGGTTAGCATTGGCCAGCTCGATGACGTGCCTAACTTTGTGCGGCTGAAAACACACAATCATCTGAAAGCGTCTCCTTTTTTTGGCAGTCCCCAGTTGTTCCACCGGTAACGGGGGGGGTACAGACTAGGATGGCGATATGGACTAAAAAATGTATCACGATAATTTCTTGTATTTATCACGGTAACAATAAGTGACGATAAAAACTATCAGCAAAATATTTTGTATTATAAATTTGTCACTAAATTCTGTCCTGAAAGCCCTACAAAGTACTAGAAGCCACTAAACTGTCAATCAAGTTCAAGTAGTGCACCTGTATTGCAAAATAGTGACACCAATTAAACAGTCTGAAATATGAGAGACCAAATTCCACATTTGATTCAAACGATTCAAACAGCAAAACTAAATTGGCCTTTAAAAAAAACCCAAAGTAGTGCAACTGCAAACAACCTGATAAATTGTCATCTCACGATAAAAACGATAAGTTCAAATTGTTATTGTGGAATTTCTTTTATGATATATCGCACACGATAAAATATAGACCCATCCCTAGTACAGACCCGACTTTTCAGATGTTTGTGTGTTTTAAGACGCACGATGTTAAGCATGTCAGTAAACGCTAGCAGGCTAATGCTAGCATGCTGTGAAGTGCTGGTGTTGTGCCCCCACCGACAAACAAACGTGTGTTTTATTATAAAGTTCGGCCCTTCACCGCGGCGAATCGATCGCTTTGATCCACTTCTTCCGTAGTATCACTTCAGTCTAGATGAAAACACTATGTTCGGGTTTATCTGATTTAAACAGTATAACGAGCAGGAACGGCTGTCGTTAACATGGCCCGGAAGAGGAAGTGTCAAAATACCGGGAACTTCCGGTAAGCGTGATAACTCCCTATTGGCACCAAAGACTGTGGTTGACACGCAACGAGTAGGTGTGCATACGTTCCTTTCTGGTAGGGAGTGTCCGGAAATAGTTTATACAGACCGGAAGCAATGCGGTGAACCAGGACTTTAAAAGTTAAACGAAGCATCGATTACTAAAATACTAATGATTATTTTTTCTAATCAATTCATTCAGATAATTCGATTATTTGTTTCAGCCCTAGAATCTAGTTGTAGTCTTAGTGCAAGATTCCCAGTCTGTAAAATGTAAGTCTGAGACTAGATGTGAGCTGGTGTGAGCTGGTGGTCTTCCAGGAGTCTTTTACAAATCTTTGAAAAGTCCTCTGATGTAAGGCTGGCATTGGTGATCAAACTCGGAGACGTCTTGAGATGCATCCATGAGCAGCGGTGTGTGCAGCTTCAGCGGGTGTGTTGCTGCTGAATAGATCCAGGTGCTACGTGTGTTCTGGGTAAAACTGCAGAGAACACACTGTGCTGTACACTGGGTGAGCTCAGTGTGAGGAAAGGAGGAGGAGCAGGGGAATGTTGGAGGGAGGAGGAGTGTCCTACCATGAAGTGATTTAGTTGTTCTTCCAGCT
Source organism: Atherinomorus stipes (assembly GCA_023101725.1). Classification (NCBI taxonomy): domain Eukaryota; kingdom Metazoa; phylum Chordata; class Actinopteri; order Atheriniformes; family Atherinidae; genus Atherinomorus; species Atherinomorus stipes. Next base: position 32,644 of record JALJCO010006141.1, read on the forward strand.
CGCTCTGTAGTTGTGTTGAGAAGAATAAATGGTTGGAGAGTTCAGAGGAGGTGTGTGTGTTCCCTCTATTAGGGTAATATCAGTCTAAAAACAGAGCTGTTTTCGTATCAGCGGACCACATGTTGGCCGACTTTATCAGTTTTCTCTCCTGGTTCATTGTTGCTCAGTCAATACAATAACACAGTTGCTAGGCCCTTAACTGGACTCTTTACTTGCCCCAGTATACTAAGTGCAGGACTCAGGAGCTGAGTGGTTGCAGCAAACCGTGACTGCTCTCGGCTCCATTGAGCTTTTTTCTGTTCAGGGTTTTAACACTGACTAAAAAAATAAACACATTAGCTCACAGTCAACTGGGCTGCTTTATTTCTCTGTACATTTCATGTGCACTGATTTTACACTCAACTACCCCACCAGTAACAGGTGGGACCCCCCATTACCCCCAGAACTGCCTTAATTCTGTGTCATAGATCCAACAAGGTGAAGGAGACCATTCCTCCGAGATATTAACTCCATATGGACTTGATAGCATCAAACAGTTGCTGAGATTCACGATGAGAATCTCCCGTTCCATTCCACCTCATGATGAGAATCTCCCGTTCCACCTCATCGCGATGAGAATCTCCCGTTCCACCTCATCATGATGAGAACCTCCCGTTCCACCTCATCACGATGAGAATGTCCCGTTCCACCTCCATCATAATGAGAATCTCCCGTTCCACCTCATCCTGATGAGAATCTCCGTTCTACCCCATCATGAATCTCCCGTTCCACCTCATCGTGATGAGAATCTCCCGTTCACCTCATCGCGATGAGAATCTCCCGTTCCACCTCATCATGATGAGAATCTCCCGTTCTACCCCATCATGAGAACCTCCGTTCCACCTCATCCTGATGAGAATCTCCCGTTCTACCCCATCATAGAATCTCCCGTTCCATCATCGTGATAGAATATCCGTTCCACCTCATCATAATGCGAAATCTCCCGTTCCACCTCATCCTGTGAGAATCTCCCGTTCTACCCCATCATGAGAATCTCCCGTTCCACCTCATCGTGATGAAATCTCCCGTTCCACCTCATCATGATGAGAACCTCCCGTTCCACCTCATCGTGATGAGAATATCCCGTTCCACCTCATCATAATGAGAATCTCCCGTTCCACCTCATCCTGATGAGAATCTCCCGTTCCACCTGATCGTGATGAGTATCTCCCGTTCCACCTCATCACGATGAGAATCTCCCGTTCACCTCATCATAATGAGAATCTCCCGTTCCACCTCATCATGGTGAGAATCTCCGTTCCACCTCATCCTGATGAGAATCTCCGTTCCACCTCATCATGATGAGAATCTCCCGTTCCACCTCATCCTGATGAGATCTCCCGTTCCACCTCATCCTGATGAGATTCTCCCGTTCCACCTCATCGTGATGAGATCTCCCGTTCCACCTCATCGAGGAGATCTCCCGTTCCACCTCATCCTGATGAGAATCTCCCGTTCCACCTCATCGTGATGAGAATCTCCCGTTCCACCTCATCGTGATGAGAATCTCCGTTCCACCTCATCTGATGAGAATCTCCCGTTCCACCTCATCGTGATGAGAATCTCCCGTTCCACCTCATCGTGATGAGAATCTCCCGTTCCACCTCATCGTGATGAGAATCTCCCGTTCCACCTCATCGTGATGAGAATCTCCCGTTCCACCTCATCTGATGAGAATCTCCCGTTCCACCTCATCGTGATGAGAATCTCCCGTTTCACCTCATCGTGATGAGAATCTCCCGTTCCCACCTCATCGTGATGAGAATCTCCGTTCCACCTCATCATGATGAGAATCTCCCGTTCCACCTCATCGTGATGAGAATCTCCCGTTCCACCTCATCCTGATGAGAATCTCCCGTTCCACCTCATCATGATGAGAATCTCCCGTTCCACCTCATCCTGATGAGAATCTCCCGTTCCACCTCATCCAGATGAGAATCTCGTTCCACCTCATCCTGATGAGAATCTCCCGTTCCACCTCATCATGATGAGAATCTCCCGTTCCACCTCATCATGATGAGAATCTCCCGTTCCACCTCATCATGATGAGAATCTCCCGTTCCCACCTCATCTTGATGAGAATCTCCCGTTCCACCTCATCGTGATGAGAATCTCCCGTTCCACCTCATCATATGGAATCTCCCGTTCCACCTCATCATATGAATCTCCCATTCCACCTCATCATTATGAATCTCCCTTCCACCTCATCATGATGAGAATCTCCATTCCCCTCATCCTGATGAGAATCTCCCGTTCCACCTCATCTGTAAATCTAACGTTCCACCTCATCTTGGTGAGAATCTCCCGTTCCACCTCATCATGATGAGAATCTCCCGTTCCACCTCATCATAATGAGAATCTCCCGTTCCACCTCATCCTGGTAAGAATCTCCAATTCCACCTCATCCTGATGAGAATCTACCCGTTCCACCTCATCCTGATGAGAATCTCCCGTTCCACCTCATCATGATGAGAATCTCCCGTTCCACCTCATCCTGATGAGAATCTCCCGTTCCACCTCATCATGATGAGAATCTCCCGTTCCACCTCATCCTGATGGACTCTCCCGTTCCACCTCATCCTGATGAGAATCTCCCGTTTCCACCTCATCCTGGTAAAAATCTCCCGTTCCACCTCATCGTAGTGAGAGCCTCCCCGTTCCACCTCATACTTGTTCTGAGAATCTCTTGTTCCTTATTCCAGTAAACGCTGTAAGTCGCCTCTTTGTGACACAAATGAGATAAATGCAACTGTTAACTTCCATCTCCTGTTATCTAATATAAAATTATTATATTGTGTCCCTCTATACTTCATGCCATGCAGGTTTTACTGGGACTCATAAATTCAGAAATTTAAGTTTTCATTAAACTAATTAAAAAAAGCTCCAACTAATGTATTTATTTGTAATTTTGTTTTAGATGTTTTAAAAGCTGCAACATTGCTCTTAAATCTAGTTTAGTCCCTTGTGTGTTAAGCGGAAGATAGGAACTTTTTGAAGCTTAAAGATGACAAATTTATATTTCTAAGGTGTTTTAGTGAATGAGTCTTTTAAAAATATATCATTTAAAAAACACCTTCCATTAGTCTGAGTGTAATCACTGTAAGCTGTTAGCAGCCACTTGTTTTCATTTTGAAATGGTCATCTATAGTATTGAAATCTAATTACTAATATACACTAAATGTATATATATTCATTCTCAGGCAGAGGAGAAGGAAGTAAGGTGGGGGCGAGCTTCACAAAGATTTAACAGGCGTTAGATGCAACATCTGTGGTGTGAACGTTAACCTGGGCTGCAGCACCAGTAAGGCAGAAAACACAACAAATCTGTGTCACCACCTAAAACATCATCCCAGATTCTGGATGTTCCTGATTCTTAGTGTTGAATCACGGCTTTGGTCATTATAAGAATTTAGAAGTTGGACTACAGTTAGACAGTATGTATGTCCATGTTCATTTTTTAATATCCTGGCTGATATATATCAGCTGGCATAGGAAATCCCAATAAAATGATATATGGATGGGTTTTTAAAGCCCCAATATCGGTATCGCAATCGGCCTCAGAAATCCCATGCTCAGTCGGGCTCTAATGATAACGGAGAACCAGCATAACTGAAGCTCTCGGCTGAAAAAGGAAGAAGTGAAGGTTGTGCGGTGTGGCAGGTTTACCTGCATGTCTGACTGCTGATGATGGATGAAGGTGTGGTGGGAAAGTCATCTTCCTCTGTGGGATACCTCCACCCTCTCGTCTGGTCTGGAGGACGAGTTAGCGACCGCAGACTTTCTCCAACAGCTCTTTCTGTGATTCACTCCACCTGTCTGTCAGCCAGCATTTACAGGAAGAACTGGTTTGTGGGAGAAACCAGTTTAAATCTCAACAATACGCAACGAGGCTGCAGCTGCTGACTCTCAGCATGTGTGTGGATGTAGAAGGATCAGCCCCCCCAGGTGGCAGTAAGGTGTGCGTGGGCTTTTTCTACCCACAGAGCTGGCTGTGGGGCGAGACAGGACTGTCACTACGTCGTGTTTAGGTCATGATGGAGGACGGAAATGCAGCTGCAGCTCTACACTGATAGTTTCACACACTGGCAGTTTTATCTAAATATTGTGTGATATTAGCAGTGTTGGGAAAAATACTTGCTAAATGTATTTAGTTACAGAATAATAAATAGACAGGTAAAGGGTATTTTGTAATTCTGTTACATTCCTTGATTGTAGTACTGCATTTCTAAATACTTTGAATACTTTTGGTGAAACAGCGCTAATATATATAATATGCCATATTA
>JALJCO010006143.1:0-12147 GCA_023101725.1 Atherinomorus stipes
GCATGCGCACACACACAGTCGTCATCAAAATTATTCATTAACCCTCCGATTAAAGAAGCTAAATTAGCAATAGTAATTCAAATAACAAGAAACTAAAGGAACTGATAGGTTAAAATTCACAGAATTAAAATTTTGGGAAATAAATTATTGTTTCTGAATTGTAGCTGAAAAATGCTTATTTAAAAAAAAATATATATATATCTCAGACACATTACAGCACCTTTCCCATGAACAGTAGAGCAATATACCTGTAAACAGGTGTAGACATTTTTATACACATTACAGAAAACACCTGGTTGCAGTGATTGCCTCAAAGTGTGGCTCAACAAAAATTTTAGCTTTGGAGCCCCATCATGCGTTTACTTGTTTTATTTTTGGTTTCTTTTCAATATTTTTGTTAATACACAATTCAAAATTAGTGTCATGATATTCACAGAATTTTTAATTATTATTACTTTTGTCATTTTCAACTTATTTCACTGACACCTAATTTTTTTTCATTCTTTAATTGGAGGCTATGAATAGTTTGAGGACAACTGTATAGTTGTTAAAAAATACTGTAATAATAATGATAACCGTGATCATTTTGGTCGTAATAATTGTGATATTAAATTTTCATACCTTTTAACATCCCTACTCACTTGTTTTCTTTCTTTCTTAGCCTGGAACAAACATGGTGGAGTACCTCTATGAGGCCAAGGCATCCAGACCATACCCCTATTGCCTGATACTGGGAAACGATGATCAGAATACATCTCAGGCCTTTGTCATCATTGCAGGACAGGCCTTGGAGCAGGACACACTGCTTCAGGCCGTTGACATCGGCTCCAAGGCATTCTTCGTCTTGGACATTCAATATTCCTGAAGAGTGCAGTTTATGAAATTCCAGGAGGGAAGTCCAAACTGGTAAAGTTTCTTGAAAATAGAAAACTTGCTTGCAAGTTGTACCAACAACCTCAAGGATAGTTCCTACTGAACAAACTGGTGGTTGGAAAAATGGACACAAGGCCAGTTTACCATTGTCAGTTTTATATGGAATTTTGTACTGCTTTGTTTGCTCCAGTTCTTGATCTGAAGTATAAAACATTTTGTGTAGTTGATATTTTCTAATGAATTTCATTGTGGTGCCTTGTAAAGATTCCAGTGTTGTAGACGTGTTTATTGGATAATCTATACATTGCATGACCAAATCTTAAAGCATTTTATTATAGTTTTGTAGTTGAACAGTTTTTAATGGGAAGGACACTGTAATTTGGTTTCTTATGGATTACTGTAATGTGTTGTAATTAATTTGGCATCATGGTAAAACTAGCCAAGCATTTGGATTGATGACAGCAGTTGGGTAGAGTAAATGACAAATAAATGTGGTTAAAACAACCCAGCATTGTAATTAATTTGACCCAGCATTTGGGTAGAATAAATAACATAAAATGTGGTTAAAACAACCCAGCATTGTAATTAATTTGACAGCATTTGGGTAGAATAAATAACATAAAATGTGGTTAAAAACAACCCAGCATTGTAATTGATTTGACCCAGCATTTGGGTAGAATAAATAACATAAAATGTGGATTAAAACAACCCAGCATTGTAATTAATTTGACCCAGCATTTGGGTAGAATATTTAACCCATCTGCTGGGTTAAAATGGAACAACCCATCTTGTTGGGTCAAAATAACTACTGCTGGGTTGGTGCTATATTGACCCAGCGGTTGGGTTAAAAACAACCCAAGTTGGGTTATTTTTTTAACCCAACAGTTTTTAGTGTGTTGGGGCTGAAGAGCAATGTGACCGTTTGCCCCGAGGAGGGGAGGGGCTCTCAGCTTGAATAGTGTTAAACAGAAACGGGCGGACACTACAGACTCTACCTTTAATCTTGTTCTAAACTCATTTGTTTAGATTTATCAAGTCTTAAAATTATGCATAATTTGGGCCAAGTTCTTTTGTTTGATAGTTGACAGATCATCTGAGTAGTGGTGGCTCGCTAGCTCCCTGCTTGTTCCTGGGAAGGCCTCATCTAGTAGGATAGTAGCACAACAGCACAATTTAGCTGACTAAAAGCATGACTTAGCTTTAACAAGCTTTTCTCCAGGTTAGCTCAGTAAGCATGTAGCTATAGCTCCAAGTACAATGGATGTCAATCATTTCCCCCAGATTCATAAGCCGATTTCCACCAGCGGGTCTGGGTCAGGTCAGATCGGATCAGTCCACGTTTTTGCGTCTCCACAGATAAAAACTGGGACGGGTACCCTTATGTCTGACTCGACCTGCCTACTTTTTTGGTACCCTTCGGTAGGGGTACTGATCTAACCAATCCGGACCAAAGAGGCGGAGCTAATACACAGCAATCCGTTGATTTGTTGAAAAATCTGTCACTTCCCGCGTGACCCGGTATAAAAACAAAGCAGGGGTGACTCCTTTGTTTCTGTCACATGTGGTGTGGTGCTTTGGTTAAAAGGTGTTGCACAACGATGATGTCACGCGAACACGTAGCAGCACTATCCGGTCAATACTCCGCCTCCAGGGTAAGGGTACAGTTTTGCTGTGGGGAAGCAACGTGAAATCAACACATCCATATCAAAACCCACCCGATCCGGTCCGACCCAGACCTGCAGGTAGAAACGGGGCTATAGCCACCCTCTCAGCTCTACCTCTCTGCCCATTTTTGTTTGAGAGTGACCAGATACACAACATTGCAAATGGTGAGAACAGCTGATTTCAATTCATCTCTTCAGAAACCTATGGGTGATGCCGTGGAAGGGTTGTCTTTTATTATACAGTCTATGGATTTACATGAAATACATGAAAAAATTGCATGTAATGAATGTTGGAAACAGTTTCCATTTTTATCATTAATGAAATGGTATTTTGAATAATAAATTGATGTTAAAACAAAAGCATCACATGGAAAAAAAAATCATTGAATGTTGTTAAATATGCAACCATTCAGCGGTTAATAATCATATAATTTAAAAAAAATTAAATGTTAAAATTGCAATGTTTTACTGTAATAAATATCATGGTGATTTTCCGTTAAATGAACAATGGAAGAGGCCTTTACTGTAAGACGATGTATTTTTTTCAGACAAAAGACGTAAAAATAACAGTTTTTCCTATCTTTAGTAATTACAGAGATCTAATATAAATTAAACAATAATAAACCATTCTACAGTTTACAGATCTTTATTGTCATGGTTTTAAAGTTTTTTGCTGTAAAATTCAAAGAAATTTTTAAGATAGTGAGTTAATTTTGCATTTACAAATTGTTTTCTTGACATGAAAAACAAGCAAATATTGTACATATTGTAAATGTTAAGTGTGAAATACCGTTTTAATTTTCAGAAAAAAATGTTTGTATGTTTGATTTTGGAAACTGTATTTTTACATTAAATTAATGCAAAGATTACGGTGTCAGATGTTAAAGATATTGCGGAAAATTGTTGTTATTTGAAAAACCATTCAGCAGTGAATAATCGCAATATTAAGGGAAAATAAATGCCAAAATTGCACTGTTTTACTGTAATGAATGTTACGGGAATTATTTGTTATAAGAACAATGGAAGAGGCTTTACAGCAGGGTAACGTATTTCGTTCAGAGAAAATACGTAAAAAACACAGTTTTCCATATTTTATTTGATTACACCGATTTAACATAAATTAAACAGTATAAAACTGTTTTACAGTATACAGATTTTTACTGTCATGTTTTACAGTTTTTTACCGTAAAATCCACGGACATTTTTTACAGTGCAGGTCATCAAACCGCTGTCAGAAACCGGGACCGGACACAGATCACAGTTTATCCTCCTCTGTCTTGAGAGAGAGAGGAGATTCGCCTGGTTCTTCTGGGTGGGTCTCCTGTCATAAAATGTGTGTCTGTGTCATGACATTGAGTCGCTCTGATTGGTTGACGGACGCCCTGCCCTCAAGACGTCGAAGTTCAGATTTTCCAACTCCGGCATCTGCTGCCCGTGAGGCACGTAACGCGCACCAAACGGTCGAAATCTCAAAACTTGCCGCGCGTTACATGTCTAGATGCGCCGCAGCGTTTGATGCCTCCTTGACGCGCGTCGGCCATTGAGTTTGCATGTAAACCGACGCCTTTTACACCCAAATCGCGTTTGGTGTGCACGCTTTGTTATGCTTCTTGTCTTCTGCACCCTTCTGTCATGCTTTAAATGTTTTTTTTTTGTTTTGTTTTTTTTCTCTTTTTCTGCTTTAAATGTTTTATGTAAAGCATTTTGACTTGTGTACATGAAATGTGATATACTAACAGACTTGCCTGTTTTCAGATTTTAAATAATGGTTTGGTAAAACTTCCTGATCACTTTGATTCCAGTTCATGTTTGTAAATGATCATAAACATAATGAATAAGGATCACAGACGGAAGAATGTCATGCAACACTGTACATAATTGGTTGATTGGAAGTGATTGTAGTTTATGTTGAGGTTTAATGAAATCAAATAACTGTTATTGAAGACTTATTAGTAAAATAAGACCAGTCTTTATTGTTTTGAGGGGGTTTAACTCTTGCGTGTGCAGCCATTGCTGCATTTCAGCAAGTCTTTGGCTATTTTCTCCGATCATGTTTGAGCTGTGGCCTCACACTGAACTCTGTGCCACGTGACGACTGTGACGTCTAACTCCAGATGAGGAGATGGAAGACAGTTAAGTCGGGACAGAATGTTAACGTTCTCATCTTTTTTGAAGTTCAGTCAAATTGTTCAGAGATAAACAGTTGAAAGCTGCAGTTGCAGATGAATCAGAAATATCGCTGCATATTAAACTTGCCTCTGATCTGCCTGTGTTTCTGCAGTGTTGATTAACTTGTGTCTCTGTGTATGTGTGAGCGCTTTTTGAATTTCAAATTGCATATAAATTATTTATTAAATTTGTTGTACAATAGTCTAGTAATTTTGTTACTGGCTGCACAGGAAAATGTCTCCAACTTCAGAAATAGTTTAAATGTAAACATGGACCTAAATAGGCCTCCAAGTGGCTAATATCGACCAAATATCTAGAAAAAAATGTTTGTTAAACACAATTAATACTTAATCATTGTACAACTAGCACACCTTTCATGAATGCAGAATGAAGGCATCTGGTTAACCTGGAGGATGTGGGGGCAGGACCCACATGCAGGGTGAAGTGGACAGGAATCAGAGTTTTAGTGAAATAACATAAAGACCTGCAGAGCCAGGGAAACGTCATAACTAGACTTTAAACAGAAAAGCAATAACTAAAGGAGGAGGATCTGGCAGAACAGAGGACAGCGGGGGTGTAGAAAGACTGAGAAGCAATCACATCACCAGGAGCATTTGAAGCAAACTGACCAATCAAACCAGGGCCTGTTTCAGAAAGGGGGTTCGGCTAACTCTTGGTCCAGGCAGGATGTCTGAGCAACTCTGAGGTCATTTTCACACATATTTGGGTCGATCCAGGTGCAGTGAAAAAGTTAGTGTTTTAGTTTTAAACTAATACGGCTCCATTTCACATACGCTTTTTAATCACCGCGCCCAGCAGTCGCTCTCCACACTGGAGCGTTGTGTATCCATGGCAACCAGATGGAAGTAGGCGCGTCCCAGCTAGCTGGAGTGGCTGACTATGTCTGAGTTGTAAACAAAACACACGTTGATGGAGTGTGTCGAAGATGAGACTCGGTTGCGTGTGGAGAACAATGTTATCATGCACTGGAGACGGCAGATTTCCAGACAAACCAGAACAAGGCACAGATTGATTCTGCTGGACTGCGAAGCCCGGACCATACGCAGATATTATCGGAGAACAGCCAGCAAGCAGTGAGTTGTAATCATGAGCATTAACGCTTAGCCTGCTAGCTCTTGTTGGTAATTTGTCCAGTGTTTGTGAACGCCACATTGATCTTAACATTTGACATACATTCGTAGCTAGCAAACACAAGATGATACTAAACATGAGTTAGGCATGCCGTAGCCCTATTATTTGTAATATAACACTGTCAATAAGGATATCCCTATAGTACAGCTGCCTACGGATACCAGTTTAGTTAAAAAAGGTGGAGTATCTGGAATTTAGGCCGAGCTTAAGTGGGTGCGCCTTCACACATCACTCGCGCCGCATTTCAGGTTGACGCAAGCTGCTCCGAAGCCACCCTGTACAGCCAGTCCGAGAGTGGGCGAGTTACGTCGACTACGAGCGCGAGTGCCGTGTTCACACAGACCCAGTCGCGCCGTGTTCGGTACCAAAACCCAGTTAGGTCGACCTGAATGAGTGCTGTGTGAAAATGACGAGTTTCCGGTTCCAGATCAGCTGCTGCGACTCAGTTGAATATACTCTAAACTCTGGCGTAAGATAATCAGAAACACAGCTAAAAAGCCTCAAATCTATACATCCCCCAATACCTGGATTCACCATGGTAACCACTGACACCCTTCTGGAGGAAGAAGATTTCATTCAGACATGAGGGCAGTATGAGGAGGTGATTGTGGAAAAGGAAACAAAAGCATCATGGCAAGGAAAAAAAAAAAGAAGCTGCTTAAGTCACTCTGAACCAAATATTAAACGTCATTAAAACTGTAACATGTAGGTTGAAGTATTGGTGGAAGGGATAAAATCTTAATTTTAGGTTCAGTCCCACTGGGTAAAGCAGGAAACTGGAACTTAAGTATAAAAACATTTGTAATGATCATGTATGGGACATCTTTAATTTTTATTTTACACCAGTTGAGGTTAGGAAAGGAGCAAAATCATGCACGGCTGTCACGGCAGAGCTTAGCAGTCAAGCACGAGGAGGCCCAAATGCAGGCGCCAGCCAGGTACCAGGTTTTCAGAAATAACAGATTTATTGGAAATGTATGGAGGCAATAATCCGGGGAACACAGGAGCTTAGATTCCGGTGGAGATCCGAGGCTGAGGGAGGAGTGAAAGTTGTTGGCTGTGAGGGGCGAGCAGGCGAGGGATGGCTCCGGGAATGGAGTGAGTTGTGGAGGGTTTGAAGCAGGTTTGTGTTGTCCGCTGGATTCCAGCACTAGGAGCACAAAAAAGGAGTTAAACAGCTGGACAGGAGCAGCACAGGAAGAAGAGGAGAGGAGGAGGGGGGGACCTGATACCCACTAGGCAGTGCGACAAGTCTGGCTGCTCCTGCAGGTTCTTAAGTAGGCAGCTGATGAGGTCTTGATTGAAAGCAGGTGATGTTAATCAGCAGGCCAGACTCTGCCCTGGATCTCCTGGGATCTGCTCAGCCCCACCTAAAGCTAGGTACACACACCAGATTCCTGAGACCTTCATAGATGTAGAGACCACACACTTGATGATGACAAAAGACAAATCACACAAGATTTGCCTCTTCTGATCATATAGTGTGGGGTGTACACGATGGAGAACACCCCACACTAACTGATTCATCAGCAGAGAATCGGCTCCTTCACTGTCAACATCCCAAATCTCGCGATATCAAATGAGACTTCGTGATGTGAATTCGTGACAAGACTTCGTGACGAGACTTTAGCATAAACAACAGGGGATTATCACGCTTACCGGAAGTTGCCGGCTTTTGACACTTCCTCTTCCGGGCCATGTTAACAACAGCCGTTCCTGCCCTGTTATACTGTTTAAATCGGATAAACTCCAAACATATTTAAGTTTTCATTCTAGACTGAAGTGATACTGGATCAAAATCTGGATCAAAGCGATCGATTTGCCGCGGTGAAGTGCCGAACTTTATAATAAAACACACGTTTGTTTGTCCCCGGTGGGGCACAACACCGGCACTTCACAGCATGCTAGCATTAGCCAGCTAACGTTTACTGACGTGCTTAACATTGTGCGTCTTAAAACACACAAACATCTGAAAATCGGGTCTGTACCTCCCCGTTTCCAGTGGAACAACTGCGAACTGCCAAGAAATGAGACGCTTTCAGATGATTGTGTGTTTTCAGCCGCACAAAGTTAGGCACGTTATCGAGCTGGCTAATGCTAACCTGCTAACACGACTGCGCAGTCTGCCGGCCACAAACAAACGTGTGTCGTTTTATTATAAAGTTCGGTCCTTCACCACGGCGAATCGGTCGTTTTGATCCACTTCTTCCTTAGCATCACTTCAGTCTGGAATGAAAACTTGGCATTGGCGTTTATCCGATTTACAAAGTGTAACAGAGTAGTAGCTGGCGGACTATTGTTAGCAGGTTAGCATTAGCCAGCTTGATGACGTGCCTAACTTTGTGCGGCTGAAAACACACAAGCATCTGAAAGCGTCTCCTTTCTTGGCAGTCCCCAGTTGTTCTACTGGAAACGGGGGGTACAGACCCGATTTTCAGATGTTTGTGTGTTTTCAGACGCACAATGTTAAGCACGTCAGTAAACGTTAGCTGGCTAATGCTAGCATGCTGTGAAGTGCCGGTGTTGTGCCCCCACCGGGAACAAACAAACGTGTGTTTTATTATAAAGTTCGGCCCTTCACCGCGGCAAATCGATTGCTTTTATCCAGCTTTTGATCCAGTATCACTTCAGTCTAGAATGAAAACTTAAATATGTTTGGAGTTTATCCGATTTAAACAGTATAACAGAGCAGGAACGGCTGTCGTTAACATAGCCCGGAAGAGGAAGTGTCAAATGTTTCAACTTCCGGAAACCGGACTGTGAGCGTGATAATCCCCTACTGTAGCAGACTTTTCACCCTCTTACATTGTGGAAAAAACACGCATACATAGAAAAAAACATTGTGGAAAGAGTCATAGAGAGTAATAAGAATGTGGCTGTATGACTGCAAGTTGGAGGTGAATAAAAATGGCCACAATTATTAAATAGCTTGGAGAGCAGGGATGTAAGCTAATGGCTTTGTGCTCTGTGTTTACTTCCTTTTCCGTCAGTCAGCTGTTGGTCAGCTGTTATTCAGCTGTTAGCTCTTGCGTTTTGATTGGCTGTTGTTCCGGGAGCCTTCACGTGATTTCCCGATGAGCAGCATTTCTGATTTTGCACAGCTGTGAACACTGTGCGTGTTCGGGTTCTCTGGGAACACCACACACACCAGGATTTCTAGTCGCAAATATTAAACACATTCATTATCTACGATCTCTCCTTCCGAGCGGATCGGATCAAACAAAATCACTCGTAACTCACATCACACCATGAGAGAAGATCAGATGCAATGTTTTTTGCAAACATCTGACAATCGGACCTTTGCTGGCTTTGATCGTAAGATCGGGTAATATAGACCTGACTTAAGCTCAGAAACAAGCAAGATTGTGACACCGTCTGGAAAAAGTGAGGGTAGGTGCTGGACCATATGACGCAGATGGTATGATGAAAAAGGATGGATCCACACATGAGCTCTACTTTAGGCCACCGCCCTTCCTCAGACTCTGGTTTATACGTATACAAATGATATATTCAGGGGCTATACCCCACAAACAAATGCTGTTTTATATATATATTCATTATAATATATATATGTATGTGTGTATATATATATATATATATATATATATATATATATATATCTCTAAATTATTCATACCGTACATATATAAATGTAAATGTACATATAGTATATTCATTTAACAAACTAACAAAAAGTAATAATAGATAAACATGTACTAAATGATGATTTAGTGAAATACAATATCAATTTTAATTTTGTAGTTGGAAAAAACAATTTAAAAGAACAAATAAACAAAACTGTCCCAGACACATTAGAGCACCTTTGCTGTGAACATGGACCAACATACCAGTAAACAGGAGCAGACGTCTGTTGGACGTTACAGAAAACACCTGGTTGCAGTGATTGCAGTGCAGAGTCTTTGCTCAACAACATTTTAGCACAGGAGCCCCATCATGCTTGTTCACTTGTTTTAAAAACATTTTTAATACAAATATTTCCGTTAAACCATAATTCAAAATCAATGTCATGATTTTCATAACATTTTTTCATTCATCACTTTTGTCAATTTAAACTCATTTCACTGATGATTGAATGAATAATGTTGAGGATGACTGTATATCTGATGTGCAGATCTCATTTAAATATGATTTGCATATGATTGCATATTTATGTTGGTGGTGTGGACAGGGAGGAATCTGGTACTCCTACATGTGGCCCAATTCCGCGTTTATCAGGACGTATAAAGGAAATGTACTTGGATCCACAGATTTGAAAACTTTTCTGCGTACGATGTTTTTAGGATTTTATTGAATGCCAGGTTTCAGGAGGAAATCCACGCAGTCTTAGTACATGAGGCCCCTGGACTGTTTAAAACTCACACCGTTTAGCCATCACTACTGCTGATGTGGCCCAACAACACTTTCTCCGTCGGTAATAATGGCTGTGAATATGTGTTTCTGCAGAGCAGGAATCTGCTGAGAATCAGTTTTTCTTGAGTTAGGTCTGATTGCTTCTAATCCTTTCCTGCATGAGAGAGAGAGAAAGTTTAGGGCACCGTCATTTTCATTCATGCTTGTTTTTGTTAGTTTTTTAAAAAGGATTTTTTTTAACAATCAAGGTGATGTCGGATAGGTGTTGGTTGATTTCCAGTCATTTTGATTTAATATTACTTTAGTCCGTTTCTGTTTATTTCAGTTGCACTTTTAAAATGGGTGCAAACAGCCTGCAAAATGAATCAACAGCCTTCTTTTTTCTTTGGCCTTGCATGCATGATTGATCTTCACCACTTTATTCATCAGCGTAAAACAGCACGGGCGTTTACTAAATGATTTCTGTGTGTTCATCAACATGCAACCAGGCTTTAGTTTCATTCTGTATTTTAAAAGATGTATTTTGTATTTTCCTCCGGTCCCTGGAGCTCTGGATCCCACCTCCCCCCACTCAGCTACGCAGTGGGTTTGTTGTGTCCCTCTGGATTCAGAGGAAGCTTCAGGGTGATGGGTGGGAGGCTGCAGTGTGTGGGTGGCTGGTTGTTTGGAAACTTCTTGGATGTTCACAACTCTGTCCTAGTTTTCAGCTGCGGGAAAACATGCTGATTGAGAAAATTAACATATTTCATCATGTGTGTTTTCACTCCTTTGTCCCTAAATTCCCTTCTTCACAAGCTTCTTCTCGTTTTCTCTCCATCAGCATCTTCTCCAGTTTGTTAAGATGGTGAGCTTTTCTCATGTTAGACCGTTTTAATCATCGCTGCTGGGATCCCAAACCTTCATTTTCCCATAAGTCACATGGAGATAAACGCTCCATTAAACAATAAACATCACAGATTAGCACATTCACGGGAGAAAGGGAATGGGAAAGTTTGTTTAAAGAAGAAATGCAGATTATTGTAGAGAGAATGTGAAGTCCAGGGGGAATATGATTGATTTGAAGTTTGTGCAGATCAGCAGCCTCTACAGGACAGATGCTGGTCATCAGCTGGAGGGTTTCAGATGAACTGTGTGTGTGCCTAGTTGCATGTTTCTAACAGGAGATTGATGGTAAAGCCCTGCTGTTGCTGCGCAGTGACATGATGATGAAATACATGGTGAAGCTCGGTCCCGCCCTCAAACTCACCTTCCACATCGACAAGCTCAAGCTGAGCTTGACTTGAGGACAATTAGAGGGTTATCAGCAGCCGCAGCCTTCCAAAGGACTTTTTCCTTCCCCTCCTCCCTTTTTTCCAGGATCAGTATATCATGCACTTCATAATGGACGTATTGATCATTTACATGTAGCATCTTCCATCCGACCACTGTATCTGGTCTCCATATTTTTCGTTCCTTGCCTCATTTAATGAGGAATGTTTACTTCACTAGTAGCACAATCCAGCTGTAAAGCAGAATGGGATTCATAAGGCATCCACTTGTCTGTCACCTGTATGCATTTCAGTATAACTTGAAGATACATGTGGCCATTGTTGAACCTGTTAATGGCTCAATAGCCTTTTTTTTTTTTTTTTACTGTTAGATTTAATCTATGTAAATTTCATATTTTGTACTTTATGATGGGATGGGACTGTATTTTTTCAACATTATTTGTTTGAATAGATGAGAAAACAGAAAACCCTAAAGGTAGAAAATAAAATTTCATATTCATCCCGATAATTGGGATCTTTTTTCTTTTTTTAATAGTCTCAGTTTGAGGCATGATTTTTTCCCTTCTAGATAAATCTGGTGGGGAAAACAATGTTTTATGGAAAAAAAAAATCCTTGAGATACTGCCATGAGGAAGTCTGCTTTATTCTCT
>JALJCO010006145.1:0-23854 GCA_023101725.1 Atherinomorus stipes
GTGGTGGAGGGCGGCCTCGGCGATGTGGGGGTTCGGGTGCTGGCGAGTGCTTGATGGCTATGGATCCCTGGCGGTTGACTTGGGGGGGTCTGGGCTGCCTCGCCGCTGGGCGGGGCTGTATCAGCCCGATGGGGGCATGGGGGTCAGCGGTTGGGGCTGCTCTGCGGCGGTGGGCGGTTCGCTGGTGGGGCCCTGGCCGGTGGCTGTCGGCCGGCGCCGGGTGGCCGGGGCCGTCCGAGGGCGGGGAGGGCGGGGGTCCTGGGCCCGGGTGCTCGGGAGTGGCCCCTGCCTCCGGGGCCGGGGGGGACCGGCTTGGCGCTGGGGGGGGTGGCGGGCTGGCGGGACGTGCCTCCTCTGGTTTTTGGCCGGTCCTCACGACCTGGTGACGTCTAGTCACTGAGCCGGGGGGCCGGGGCGCTCTGCTGTGTGCGTGCGGGTGTGTGTGCCGGTGGGGGGTGTGTGTGTGGTGGGGCTGGGAGGTGTATCGTTGTCGTGTCTGTGTCGGGATGTGGGCATTCGGGATGTTGGTGTCACGGGAGCGGCTATGTAGGGGATGTGGATTTCCCCTGGGGGGGGGGGGGGGGGGGGGGGGGGGGGGGGGGGGGGGGGGGGGGGGGGGGGGGGGGGGGGGGGGGTGGTTGTCCTGCGTGTGGGGCTCTGGGGGTCGCGGACAGAGCTGCGCTTTCCGCCGGGGTGCTTGGTTTTCGGCGGACCCGTAGTCGTGTCGTGTCGATGTTGAGGTGTCTGGCGTGGATGTCGGGGTGTGGGGTTTTGTCCATATCGTTCAGCTCTAGTGTGTGGAGGTGGGGGGTTGCGGGGTGGCCGGGTCTTTTCCACGCCAGGTGCCTGTCCCGCCCGGCCGCTGTGTCGGTTGGGGCTGGCCTGCGCGGGTGGTCTCGTGCGGGTTGGTCTCGCGTGGTCCGGGGCTGGGGGCGGTGGACTTGTGGCGTGGGGGGGGCTGGTGGCCCCGTGGTCCCCGTCCTTGGTGTGTGTGTGGGTGGGTGTGTGACCGGAGGGAGGGGGGTGAATGCGGTGTGTGTGTGTGTGTGGGGTTGCCTGTGGGGGTGTGTGGAGATGGGTGGGTGGGTGGGGGGTGCATGGGGGGATGGGTGTTTGGGTGTGGGGGTGGTGGTGCATTGGTGGGGTTGTGTGTGTCGGGTTGGGGGGGTTTGGGTGGGGAGCGGGGGTAGATCTGTGGGGATCGGATGTGGGGGCGGCGGGGTGGGTGGGGGTGTGTGTGGGTGGTGAAGCTCTGGGGGGGTTGGGGGGTTGTGCGTGTCGCGGCCTGGGGTGGGGGTGTAGGCTTGGGTTTGGAGGGGGGTGCATGGACACTGGGGGGGGGATGTGCGGGGACTAACTGGCTAGACAGGAGGGGCGGGAGGAGGATGGGATGGGGGGATTGTTGACGGGGATAAAGTTGTGGGTTGTTTGAAGTGGGGTTTAGGGGTGATACAATAGAGTGGGGGAGAGAAAGGGGAGGGGGATAAAAAAAAAGAAAAGAAAAAAAAAGCAGCTCTGCGTGCCTCTTGGGGGTGTGTGGGGGGCCTGGGGGATGTTGGGCCGGTGACTCTGGCCCCTCCGCCGACCCTTCCGCTCCCCGTCCCTTTTCCCCCTCCCTGGCCTGGGGTGGTCGAGCGCCCCCAGGGGCCGAGGCTGGCCCCTCTGTAGTGAACGCCAGTCGCCGGGCCATGAGGGCAGCCATGCCTGCCCCCTTCTGCCCTGGGGGGATCCCGGGAGGCAGGGGTACCTAATGCCGGTAACGGCTCTTCTTCCGGGGGGAAATTGCATACTCCCCTGGTCTCCTTTCCCAAGACCTCTCCCCCCCCCGCTCTACCTCACACACACACACGTAGGGTTTTGGGGAGGGTGCGTGTCAAGCGGGCGTGGTGAGGGAGGGCACCAAAGTGCCTTTGTCTGCCACATCTAGAGACAGCCTGCTCCCCAGTTTTAACCACACTTAGACACCTAAACACATAAAATAACAACAGCTCACAACCACTTCTGAGGGGCGGGCCATATAGTGTGTGGAAGGAGCGAGGGGCCGGTTGGGGGGTCATACCCACTACGCGACCCCACTCCCGCCATGACTTGGCACTGCCCCTCAGTTTTAACTGCAAACAACACACATCTTCACACACAGTCATGAGCGGGGGGTGGGGGGGGGGGGGGGGCAGGGTCCTTTCATACCCCGGTCTCCCGGGCGCTACAGGGGGGAGGGGGGAACAGTGGCTGCTTCACACGCCAGTGGTTAAGGCTGGCTGCATTGCATGGGATCTGCTGGCCTGGGGGATGCCTGGCCTGCTGCGTCCGGGGGGTGGGGGATGGGGGGGGGGGACGTGTTGGGGGCTTGGAGCTCACGGCCCCTTCCCCGGCCCGAGCTACCACTCAGGAGGCACGATGGCATGGGCAAGAGCGAGGTGGGTATGTGTGAATAATGAATGAGAGTGTGAAAGAGGAAATGTGGGAGGGAGGAACTTGGGCTGGAAGAGGGAGGAGATGTGGGTAAGTGGTTGGAGGAAAGGGGGGATGGAGGAAGGAGTGGCCTGCTCGTGAGTGTCTAGTAGGGATGGTCATGAGGGGCTGAAGGAAGGAAGGGCGGGAGTGTGATAGGTCAGAGGGATGGGCGGGGCTGGACATGTAAGGGGGGGACTGTATGGGGTATTGGGGGTATAGGTAGGTGGGGGCGTATGTGTGGGGGTAGGGAGGGGTTGGTGCAGTTATGTGGGGGGAGTGCATGTGTGTGTTAGAGGGTATGAGGAAGTGGGGGTAGGTGTGGACGGTAGAGGGAGGAGAGTGTTGGGGGTGGAGGGAGGAGTGAGTGTGGGTATGTAAGGTCGGAGAGCGGAGTGGGTGGGTGTATGTGTGTGTGTGTGTGTGGGGGGGGGGGGGTACATGGAGGTGTTGGGTAGGGCTGGGCGGTGCGGGCGGGGTTTCGTATCTCGGTGTTCGTGCAGGGCATCTCGGTGTCGGTGTGGTGCGGTGTGGCTGCGGGTTGGTTGGGGGCCGGGCGCTTTGGTGGGGGGTGCGGTTTTGTTTGTGGCTTCTGGGGCTTTGTATGCGGGACGGGTGCGGGGGGATCTGTATCTTGTGTGTGGTTGCTCTTGCGGTGTCAATGTCTTGGGTGCCCGTGTCTCGATGTGGGGGGCGGTGACGGTATATCTTTCAGCCCTAGTGTTGGGGTAGGTGTGTGGGGAGTGTGTGTGTGAGCGTGGTGGCGGTGTAGGGGGTGGTAGAGGTGGTGGCGCCCTGGTGTCAGGTGTGTGGGGCAGGGACGTTGGGGTGGGGGCTGGCCTGCCCTGAGGGGGTGTGGTCTGGGGGGTCCGGTCCTCCTGGGTTCCAGTTGGGCCGCCCGGGTCGGGGGGGGGGGTGGCTGCTCCTGGGCGCTTGGGCCCTGGGCCCGGCGCTGTCTCCGCTCCGGGGGGACGCCCGGCGCCCGGTGGGGTCGGCAGCTGCTGGTCTTGGTCCGCTGGGGCCTGGGCCCCCCAGACTGCGGGGGCTCCGGCTGGGGCCGCCTTTTGCCGCCCTTCGGGGGATGCATGTCCGCTCTTTGGGGGGGTAGCTGGGATCTGGGCCTCTGGGTGGCTGCTGGGGGCCTGGGTCGTGAGCCTTGCGGGCTTCCTCCTCCTTGCAGAGACGAGGCTGCATCTGCATGACTGTATCACCATGGAGACCCTTTATTATGCATGTTGACACTGTGACACTGCTTCCCATTGCGCTGACTAGGTTTTACCTCTTCTCTGCGTAGTTCTGCGCGTGTTTGTATGATCTGAGGATATTTAAGCCACCTGCAGGTCCTCCTGTAGGGGATTGCTTGTTTTGTTTTCCAACAGAGACCTTGGTTGTTCAGGGATCGCTGTACAGATGTACCAGTGAACTGTGTAAGTGGATGCTGGACAGGACAAGTAAAAAAAAAAAAAAAAAAAAAAACTAAATAGATCCCCTTGATATTATAGGCTATATTTATTGGAAATACAAATATTCTTTTTAGTTAAAAAGTTATGATTTGTTTGTGTCCTTCAGTTTGACTTACCACCCCGTCACACTTACTTTTTTGTCTATAAAACACTGCTCCTATTTCACATAGCATCACAAACAGGAAGTGACATCATTTCAGCCTCTGTTGGAGCCAAGTACAAAGTCAGGCAAGTTCCCACACTATCTTACATTGTTTTTTTTATGTTTTTGTTGGTAATATGGAGTTCGTCATGCTTAAATTCACCACCCCGTCACACATAAAAGATTAGGATAACCTTTTTCAAAAGAAAATATTTATATATTAATGGAAAGAAAATGATATTTCTTCTTGAAAGCAAATATGCTGAGTCAGCTAGCTAACTACATAGTGAACTATTAGCCATTTTAGGTTAGAATTTACCACCCCGTCACATTTTTTAGTGTGACCGGGTGGTTCTGCTTCCCATTTTTGTTTTAAAATGTATTAATTTGAGCCTCAATGACAAGGTAAAATACCAAGTTTCAGCAGAAAAAGCTATGGGCATATGTTTTTAAAGGTACAGTATGTAAAAAAATCAAAGGTCAATGGCAGAAAAAATGTATATATTATTTAAAACTTTAAGTTGATGTACAATCACTGCACTAAAACGGCTGTTGTGTATTTATTTTCTTTGAATGAGTCATTTGTATCTATTTGCTGCAGGTGCACATACATGGAGGCTGCATTTTTACGCCATTTTCACTACAGTGTCCCTGGGTGGACAAAAAAATGTGTGTAAAGGGAAAACCCCCTGAACTTTAAAAATACTGTACCAGCTTTGTTAAGAGCTTTGCCTACTTTTACCTACTGTACCTATAAGGAAGAATACTTACTTCACTGTCTGTTTACACTGTTTGGTTTAACTTTTTCACTCATTCGCTTATTCACTCTCATTTTCATTCTGCCCTGGCTGAGTCAGCCACTCACTAACCTGTTAAAAGTAAAGTTATATTCAATATTCTTTGCAGATATTTCCACCATGGCTCCATTAAGTGCAGCAGAGAGACAGCGACGATGTCGTGCTCGTCGGGATGCTGATCCTGAGAGGAGGCAGAAATACTTAGAGAATGAACGTCAGAGATGGAAAAGAGATGTAGAGCTAGGGAAAAAAAAAGCTGATCAATAATCTAAATGAGCGAAGCAAACGCCAGCTGCGTAAAAAGTGGAGGGAGCAAAACAGGAAGAGAAAAGAGAAGAATGCAAGGATGCAGACTCTTGACACTCCTCCTGAGAGTCCCGAATCTGTCCAACAGCCAGCAGAGCAGGCTAGATCAAGGTCAGAGTAGTGTGCTGCTAGCTTTGAAAACACACTTGTAGAAAAAAGATGTCACTGATATTTAGTTGTTTTACATACAGTCGTCCTCAAAATTATTCATGACCTCAAGTTAAAGAAGGAAAAAATAGTCTGTCTGTGAATTAAGTTGAAATTGACAAGATTAATAAATAAAAATTCTATGAAAATCATGACATTGATTTTGAATTGTGGTTGAACAGAAATATTTAAAACAAACACAAAAAAAATAAAACAAGTAAACAAGCAGATGGGGCTCAGAAGCTAAAAGTTTATTGAGTAACATTTCAAGGGAGTTAGGTGTTTTCTGTATCATTCAATCAGACGTCTGCAACTGCTGACATGTACGTAGGTCCACTGTTAATGGGAAAAGTGCTCCAATATATCTGGGATAGTTTTTTTTTATTATTATTTCTAATCATAATTCAAAAGTTAATATTTCACTTCACTAAATTCTGATTTTGTAAATTGTTATTTATTATTAGTTTCTTTAGTTTGGCGTTATTTGAATTACTATACTGAATTTAGACTTTTATTTAATTGGAGGGTATGAACAATTTTGAGGACTTTATGTTATACATGATTGTTGACCAACTAAGTTATGAAATGATTTATGCTGTGTTTTAGGCAACGTGAAGAAGGAAAGCGATGTGCTAGGAAGAACAGAGAGAAACTACAAAAAGAAGTTGAGAAGCTAAAGAAGTTAATAGAGAAGGAAAGAAGGCGAGCTGACAAATACCGTAAAAGATGCAAGCACTTAAACAAAAATGAATCCCCTCGTTCAAAAGTAAATAAGTTGACTAAGACAGGAAGACTAAACTCAGCCATAAGAAAAAAACTCCTCTACCATGAAGCACTAGTTGAGGAAATAAAGAATAAATACCGTAAAGCAAGAAAGGAAAAAGAAAAACTACTGATTGCAAAGGTAACAGTGGGGAAGATTTTAAAGAAATACAGGCTTCAAGGATTTGCTGAGAACACTCTTGGATTCTCAAAGAAGCGTCATGGTGTTCAGACTGAACAACTCTTCACCACCAACAGACAACCGACTAACAGAGTTTCTGTTGCGATGAAGTCTGAAGTACGCTCCTTTTTCACCCGAGATGATGTCAGTCAGATTACGACGGGAAGAAAACAAACAATCATCAGGAACAAGGTGAAGAAGCAGAAGAGATTTCTGGTTGACACCAGGAAAAACCTTTATAGAAAATTTATTTCAGAAAAGAATTGTGACATATCATACTCACTTTTCTGCAAGCTTCGTCCATTTTGGGTTGTAAGCCCCACTCTTTCTGACCGCAACACCTGTCAGTGCAAGATTCATGAGAATCTGCGATTTGTGGTTGAGAAGTTGCATCATTTGAGGCTCATAGACACCACAGATCTTGAGAATTTGACGAGAATGATAGCCTGTGACACCACCAGAAAAGTGTGCATGTATGATGAATGTGTAGATTGCAAAAACAAGACTGTCCAGCTTCCGTGTTTTGATGGCTTGGTGAAGGTTGCATTCCCTCAGTGGGCCACAGCAGTGAAAGAAAGGGCAGATGTGAAGGAGGGTTTCACCACCGTCAAGATCACTGTGAAGAAAATGGTGGAGGATACCCAAGACAACCTTGTGGATTTATTCCAGTCTTTTGCATAAATACAAAAGACATACATTCAACATTAATCAACAGTACTCCTACTGCAGAGAGTTAAAAAAAAGAACCTGTCAAAAGAAGAGGCAGTTCTTCATGTTGACTTTTCCGAAAACTGTATGCAAATATAGCTCAGAGATACAGTCTGTCCACTTTGGCTCTTCGCACCAACAAGCAACTCTGCACACTGGGGTTCTGTATGTAGGTGGTGAAAAAGAGGCCATTTGCTTTTGCACAGTGTCACCATCCAAACACAAAGGTCCCCCAGCTAGACGGGAACACTTGAACCCAGTGTTGGATCATCTCCAAGTTACACACCCGCAAGTCTCTGTTCTTCACTTCCTGAGTGATGGGCCATGCACGCAATACAAACAGAAAGGAAATGCCTTCCTTTTCAGCACAGAGCTTGCAAGAAGAGGTCTAAAAGGGGGCACATGGAACTTTTTGAAGCCAGTCATGGCAAGGGAGCCCCTGACGGCATTGGGGGGACCTTGAAAAGAACAGCAGACAAGCTGGTGACCAATGGCCGTGACATACCTGATGCCCATGAGTTGTACAAGGCCCTCACTGAAACATACAACTGTGAAGTTGTTCTATGTTACAAGTAAAGCTGTGGAGCAAGCAATGGAAAGGATGCCAGTCAGATTCCCCCCAGTGCCATCCATAATGAAGACACACCAAGTGGTCACAGTCAAGGCACGAGAGATTCTGTATCGGGAGATAAGTTGTATGTGTGCCACAAAAAAGCAGTTAGTTTGTCAGTGCTTCACCACCCTCCACTTCACTTTTAACAAGCCAGCCAAGAAAATGCTGAAAGGGGCAATTGACTGGGAAAGTGGCAACCTCATTGGAAAGTGGTGTGTGCTTGTCTGCGACAGTGATCTGTATCCTGGCATAATCCATAATACTGATGAAATAGATGCCCAGGTAAAATGCATGCACAAAGTTGGTGCCAACAGGTTCTACTGGCCTGCAAAAGATGACATCCTGTGGTACCTCTTTGATGATGTAAAGGAAATCATTCATCCCCCAAAGTCTGTGACATCCCGTCACATGGAAATTGACAAGGATGTATGGAAGCGAGTGACACAGTCACTGGTGTGATGCTCAGGAATATTTTGAGAAGATCAGATCAAACTTGCAAGAAAAAAATCTGCATGGAGGTACTTTGTTGCCATGACCAAAGATTTCTCTCTCTTTTCCCATTTTAAATGTTCCTGTTTGTCCACATTTTTAAAGTTTTCAGAGTAGATGTTGTTCCCTTTTGAAAATGACATGCTCTTTTTGAGTACAGTTTTACAGTAGTTGTAGTAATAAGTACAGTAGTAATTATAAATGAATTGTTAATTTGATCATTTTAACTGGTATTCAAGTTCCACATTGTTCATTGAGTACCTTTATGAAAATTAAGTACAATGTTTTCTAATGAGATTGTGTTGTATGTTAATATTTTTTTCTTGCCATTTTGAATGGTAAGGACGGGTTCTTCTTTGTTATGCTTTTACAATAAAGCCATATTTGATAGATCTTTTTTGGCTCTTGTATCATGAAGTAATGTCCACATTTATATCCCGCATGAAAAAATACCACCCCGTCACAGAAGTTACCACCCCATCACATTAGATACCACCCCGTCACTGTGTACATTTTCTTTAAAAATGATGAGAAAGGAGTGAAATACATACAATTTTAATGTGGGGTAATGTTTTTTTATGTGGGCTGCAAAGTAAATGTAATTTTTTGATTGACAATTGTAGGTGGAATAGAATCTTTTGCTTAAAAAGTTAAGTACTTGGTGCACAAATTTCATGGTTCATGGGAAAGATTCTAAATAAAACCCAAAACAAATTGGATATCATGTTTTTTACTTTTAATGACTAATAAAGGACACCTTACTGATAGGAAAAATTAAGATTCCTAAAAATGATTAATTTTTTTATTGGTCATATTGTGTGCATATTGTCCGTGACGGGGTGGTACAAGAAAGACTCCCAGAAATATTTCATGCCTGAGGTGGGAACATAAGTTTTCTTGGAGGTATAAAATGTCTTTCATGTTGTGTATGTCTTGAAAAAAAGTTTGCCTTTGATGAAAATTTTGAAAAATGCAAAGTGGAAATGGCACCCCGGGCCCTTTCGTAGAATGACTCAGCTAACTCTACTGAGCTGGTATAACCGCAGCCTCAAACACACGACCAGATCATAACTGTCATCAGGGAGTGAACAGCTTGGTATCATGCCATAATATACATTAGTGATTATGTCTAAATCATTTCATAAACGTTACTTAAATCAGTACAATACCGCCTCCGATGCAGCAGGGGTCGCCACCACGTCATTCATCGCCATTATTCAGCTCTGAAAGCAGTTTGAAAGTCCCGCCTCTTCCTCCACATTCACAAGATGGCGTCCATTTAGTGCGAGTAGTGTGCTTCATTGTGTGAATGCTGTTCAAGCATTCACACCTTTGTTTTCCTGTTTCCCTTTATTATTATTATTGAGAAACCAATCTGACCAAAATCCAACATTGAATCAATGTAAAATGCTATCTGGGGCAGCTGTCTGAGATGAAGCTTTCGCTGTGTTTTAGAGACCGTGGGTCTGTCTCAGTCCGTGCACTTGCACTTCGTAGTACACTACCTTTGAGTAGCGTACCATCTCATCATGGATGTGGTGGAACGGGACGGGACAAAAGCCACAGTTGGTATGTACCTCGGTACACAAGTCTCGCTTCGGGTTTTTTTCAGTACAGTAATGGAAAAATAGAAATATGTTTTATCAATAAATCAAATTTAATGTCAAAGCTGTTTGTTTTCTTTGTTTTTCTGCTATATTGTTTGAATGACAAAAAGATCGCCATAATTGAAAAAAATATTTCAAATAAAATCGAGCTGTTTGTTTTTTATACTTTTCAATGAAAAAAAACCTGCTTTCAAGTCTAACGTGGCTCCATGATAGTTTTCAGAGCAGCATTTAACAGAAACAGCTCCACTTTCATTTCGCTCATCCTCATCACAGAAACTTAACATCACAGCAGGGTCCTGCTCAGACTGCCTGAATAAAAATGCATAAATCAGTAACATCCTGCTGCTTTTATGCAGTGGCTACATGAGTCTGTTTTCCAGCCATACCAGTAACATTCCGACTTGTGTGGTGTCGCTTCAGATGCGTTTATATGTTGGAAGTGTTTCAGAGTTCATACCTGACCAAGTGGCCAAGCTGCATTGGTTTTGTCGGCTTTGTTCCTCCTCCCTCTTCATCAGAACCGAGGTGCTCCGAGATGGGGACTTGAAGTTTGAGGGTGCTTCTTCTAGCTCAACGAGCTCACGTGCATGTTGTTATGAGTCAATACACACAGGATGAAGCAGCTGACGTGTCATCGTTGTTCGTGGACTTCAGAGCTGACGTGTCATCGTTGTTCGTGGTCTTCAGAGCTGACGTGTCATCGTTGTTCGTGGCCTTCAGATCTGACGTGTCATCGTTGTTCGTGGCCTTCAGAGCTGACGTGTCATCGTTGTTTGTGGCCTTCAGAGCTGACGTGTCATCGTTGTTCGTGGTCTTCAGAGCTGACATGTCATCGTTGTTCCTGGTCTTCAGAGCTGACGTGTCATCGTTGTTCATGGTCTTCAGAGCTGACGTGTCATCGTTGTTCATGGTCTTCAGAGCTGACGTGTCATTGTTCGTAGTCTTCGGAGCTGACGTGTCATCGTTGTTCATGGTCTTCAGAGCTGACGTGTCATCGTTGTTCGTAGTCTTCAGAGCTGACATGTCATCGTTGTTCCTGGTCTTCAGAGCTGACGTGTCATCGTTGTTCGTGGTCTTCAGAGCTGACGTGTCATCGTTGTTCATGGTCTTCAGAGCTGACATGTCATCGTTGTTCCTGGTCTTCAGAGCTGACGTGTCATCGTTGTTCGTAGTCTTCAGAGCTGACATGTCATCGTTGTTCCTGGTCTTCAGAGCTGACGTGTCATCGTTGTTCGTGGTCTTTAAGGCTGACATGTCATCGTTGTTCGTGGTCTTCAGAGCTGACGTGTCATCGTTGTTCGTGGTCTTTAAGGCTGACATGTCATCGTTGTTCATGGTCTTCAGAGCTGACGTGTCATCGTTGTTCGTAGTCTTCAGAGCTGACATGTCATCGTTGTTCCTGGTCTTCAGAGCTGACGTGTCATCGTTGTTCGTGGTCTTTAAGGCTGACATGTCATCGTTGTTCGTGGTCTTCAGAGCTGACGTGTCATCGTTGTTCATGGTCTTCAGAGCTGACGTGTCATCATTGTTCGTGGTCTTCAGAGCTGACGTGTCATCTTTGTTCATGGTCTTCAGAGCTGAGGTGTCATTACTGTTCGTGGTCTTCAGAGCTGACGTGTCATCATTGTTCGTGGTCTTCAGAGCTGACGTGTCATCGTTGTTTGTGGCCTTCAGAGCTGACGTGTCATCATTGTTCGTGGTCTTCAGAGCTGACGTGTCATCGTTGTTTGTGGCCTTCAGAGCTGACGTGTCATCATTGTTCGTGGTCTTCAGAGCTGACGTGTCAACGTTGTTCGTGGTCTTCAGAGCTGACGTGTCATCATTGTTCGTGGTCTTCAGAGCTTGACGTGTCATCGTTGTTCGTGGCCTTTAGAGCTGACGTGTCATCGTTGTTCGGGGTCTTCAGAGCTGACGTGTCAACGTTGTTCGTAGTCTTCAGAGCTGACGTGTCATTGCTGTTCGTGGTCTTCAGAGCTGACGTGTCATTGTTGTTCGTGGTCTTCAGAGCTGACGTGTCATCGTTGTTCCTGGTCTTCAGAGCTAACAAGTCATCGTTGTTCGTGGTCTTCAGAGCTGACGTGTCATCGTTGTTCGTGGTCTTCAGAGCTGACGTGTCATCGTTGTTCGTGGTCTTCAGAGCTGACGTGTCATCGTTGTTCGTGGTCTTCAGAGCTGACGTGTCATCGTTGTTCGTGGCCTTCAGAGCTGACATGTCATCGTTGTTTGGGGTCTTCAGAGCTGACGTGTCATCATTGTTCATGGTCTTCAGAGCTGACATGTCATCGTTGTTCGTGGCCTTCAGAGCTGACGTGTCATCATTGTTCATGGTCTTCAGAGCTGACGTGTCATTGTTGTTCGTGGCCTTCAGAGCTGACATGTCATCGTTGTTTGGGGTCTTCAAGAGCTGACGTGTCATCATTGTTCATGGTCTTCAGAGCTGACGTGTCATCGTTGTTCATGGTCTTCAGAGCTGACGTGTCATCGTTGTTTGGGGTCTTCAGAGCTGACGTGTCATTACTGTTCGTGGTCTTCAGAGCTGACGTGTCATTGTTGTTCGTGGTCTTCAGAGCTGACGTGTCATCGTTGCTGAGCTCGTTCTGTTCGTGGTCTTCAGAGCTGACGTGTCATCGTTGTTCGTGACCTTCAGAGCTGACGTGTCATTACTGTTCGTGGTCTTCAGAGCTGACGTGTCATTGTTGTTCCTGGTCTTCAGAGCTGACGTGTCATCGTTGTTCGTGGTCTTCAGAGCTGACGTGTCATCATTGTTCGTGGTCTTCAGAGCTGACGTGTCATCGTTGTTCGTGGCCTTCAGAGCTGACGTGTCATCGTTGTTCGTGGCCTTCGGAGCTGACGTGTCATCGTTGTTCGTGGTCTTCAGAGCTGACGTGTCATTACTGTTCATGGCCTTCAGAGCTGACGTGTCATCGTTGTTCGTGGTCTTCAGAGCTGACGTGTCATCGTTGTTCGTGGCCTTCGGAGCTGACGTGTCATTACTGTTCGTGGTCTTCAGAGCTGACGTGTCATTACTGTTCATGGCCTTCAGAGCTGACGTGTCATCGTTGTTCGTGGTCTTCAGAGCTGACGTGTCATTGTTGTTCGTGGTCTTCAGAGCTGACGTGTCATCGTTGTTCGTGGTCTTCAGAGCTGACGTGTCATCGTTGTTCGTGGTCTTCAGAGCTGACGTGTCATCGTTCGTGGTCTTCAGAGCTGACGTGTCATTACTGTTTGTGGCCTTCAGAGCTGACGTGTCATTACTGTTCGTGGCCTTCAGAGCTGACGTGTCATTACTGTTCGTGGCCTTCAGAGCTGACGTGTCATTATTGTTCGTGGTCTTCAGAGCTGACGCGTCATCGTTGTTCGTGGCCTTCAGAGCTGACGTGTCATCGTTGTTCGTGGTCTTCAGAGCTGACGTGTCATCGTTGTTCGTGGCCTTCGGAGCTGACGTGTCATTACTCTTCATGGTCTTCAGAGCTGACGTGTCATCGTTGTTCGTGGCCTTCGGAGCTGACGTGTCATTACTATTCGTGGCCTTCAGAGCTGACGTGTCATCGTTGTTCGTGGCCTTCAGAGCTGACGTGTCATTATTGTTCGTGGTCTTCAGAGCTGACGTGTCATCGTTGTTCGTGGCCTTCAGAGCTGACGTGTCATTATTGTTCGTGGCCTTCAGAGCTGACGTGTCATCGTTGTTTGTGGTCTTCAGAGCTGACGTGTCATCGTTGTTTGTGGTCTTCAGAGCTGACGTGTCATCGTTGTTCGTGGCCTTCGGAGCTGACGTGTCATCGTTGTTCGTGGTCCTCAGAGCTGACGTGTCATCGTTGTTCGTGGTCTTCAGAGCTGACGTGTCATTATTGTTCGTGGCCTTCAGAGCTGACGTGTCATCGTTGTTCGTGGCCTTCGGAGCTGATGTGTCTTCATTGTTCGTGGCCTTCAGAGCTGACGTGTCATTATTGTTTGTGGTCTTCAGAGCTGACGTGTCATCGTTGTTCGTGGTCTTGGGAGCTGATGTGTCATCGTTGTTCGTGGTCTTCAAAGCTGACGTGTCATTGTTGTTCGTGGTCTTCAGAGCTGACGTGTCATCGTTGTTCGTGGTCTTCGGAGCTGATGTGTCATCGTTGTTCGTGGTCTTCAGAGTTGACGTGTCATCATTGTTCGTGGTCTTCAGAGCTGATGTGTCATCGTTGTTCGTGGTCTTAAGAGCTGATGTGTCATCGTTGTTGGTAGTCTTCAGAGCTGACGTGTCATTGTTCGTAGTCTTCAGAGCTGATGTGTCATCGTTGTTCATAGTCTTCAGAGCTGACGTGTCATCGTTGTTCGTGGTCTTCAGAGCTGACGTGTCGTTGTTCGTAGTCTTCATAGCTGACGTGTCATTGTTGTTCGTGGTCTTCAGGCGGCACAGAAGAACCAGGATATTTCATTCCTGTCTCTCTCAGCTGTGGATCTCTGACCTCTCTCTTCTTTCATCTGCTGGTTTCCATCCATCATCCATTGCTTCTCTCTCGTTTATAACTTCTGATCTCGTTCCAGTTTTCTCCATCTGCCTCATTATTGCTCTGTCCTCTTTTAATACATCTTCTATCCTCCATTGTTGTACCAACCATCCTCCTCCATCACTCTTATCTTTCTCTCCCTCCATCAGCTGACTTTGTCAGTGGAGTGGGACTCGTGGCCGAGCTTTTGAAATCGATGAAGGTAATCTGACGGCTCTTTCCAGATGACTGCTGATATTAACATCCAGCCCTCAGCAACAGTGTCACAGTCATTCATTATCAGACGTCGTCTCCATAAACAGGAGGCGTGTGTGATAAATATAAAATCTGCTCCCATCGCTGCACCTCCTGCACCTTTTATGAATGATTCACAGAATATAAACATCCGTGTGTCTATAAAGAGACAGTGACTTCATGTTTCTCTGATCATCTGAGAAAAATATACAAACCCAGTTCCAGTAGAGTTGGGATGTTTTTTTTTTAAATAAAACAGAAAACAATGATGCAAATCGTATACAACCTACAGTCTAATCCGACGGGTGTTTTGTGTGTTGCATCATCTTGCGGTGCCGCCATTGCTTCGGGTTCTAGTTCTGATTATCTCATAACAACATGGAAAGCAGCGTGAATATCTGGACTGACAACGTTGACAGTCATCTAAGGTAATGATAACCTACAGGTATGTTAACCAGAGATCTCTAAGTTCATCTGACATATTATTTACATCAGAACATTAATGTAAAACATTACTGATTTTAATGACAAGCCACACTGGATTATAAAACACATCTCATTTTTATTTATCAAGTTGGTTTGCAAACAAAAAACATGAAAACTCTTCCAAAGGTGGTTCCTTTTCTATTTTCTCCCATATTTGGCTTTTGGTATTGTTTCAGGACTGTACAGACCACGTAGCTTCACATGTCCTGCAGATGAAACTAAAGGCTGCAGGACACCGTCTTCGTGATCCATTTGTGTTTCTGACTGAACTGGTTTTATTTTCTGGTCCCAACGTTGCCCTGATCAGAGCCAATAACCTGATACTTCACAATATCTCCCAGATTAGTCATTAACTCTCAGCAACACCACAGCTGTCTCTGTTAGCATTAGCTAGCATGAACCACAGCTGTCTCTGTTAGCATTAGCTAGCATGAACCACAGCTGTCTCTGTTAGCATTAGCTAGCATGAACCACAGCTGTCTCTGTTAGCATTAGCTAGCATGAACCACAGCTGTCTCTGTTAGCAATAGCTAGCATGAACCACAGCTGCCTCTGTTAGCATTAGCTAGCATGAACCACAGCTGTCTCTGTTAGCATTAGCTAGCATGAACCACAGCTGTCTCTGTTAGTATTAGCTAGCATGAACCACGGCTGTCTCTGTTAGCATTAGCTAGCATGAAAACGTCATGCGGTGCCTCATTTTCGGGAGCATAGATACGTGAAATAAAGTGTCAGATTAATGAGTGTTCACCATAATTTACCATGTTTTTGTTGTTGGGGATTAAATCCAGTGTTTTCTCCACCGTGGCAGCAAGTTATTCCTCCTCTGCTCTGATTGGCCGATATTCCTCCCCGATACGAACACACTGACATCAGTGGACTGAGCAGCACCGTTCACTTTTGTCACAGACGGCAGAAATCTTCATGAGATAAATGTCCGTGATCTTCTTCTTCACTTATTACCACATTAAAGTTTCCTCTGATGTTCAGCAACCAGGAATGTGACGTCCTTCCACATTTCCTCCATGTTGGGAAGAAAAACGTCCCATTCTCATCTGTTCTAGTTACACATGGACAGAAACCATGTGTAACTAAAATTAAATAAAATCTGGAGATCCCCTCTGCATCCTCAGCAGGTATCTCAGGGTCACAGGTCCCCCCCCCCCCCCCCCCCCCCCCTTAACCTGTACACCTCTCCTGAGTGGGGCAGCAAAGGCTAACTTAGCCTTCACTTGCAGAGGGGTTCCAGCTGCGATTCCTTGACAGCCACAACCACCTAAAGCTCAGCTCTGCTGCTGTGGCTATGTCCTTGTGGCTGTCCGAAGCTGCCTGTGATTCAGTCCGATCTTCTGCAGAAAATAGCGTGCTGATGTTGCAGGGAAGCCCCGAGAGCCAACCTCAATCACATATAAGGCTGCATGCCAT
The DNA here is from genome assembly GCA_023101725.1 of Atherinomorus stipes. Lineage (NCBI taxonomy): Eukaryota > Metazoa > Chordata > Actinopteri > Atheriniformes > Atherinidae > Atherinomorus > Atherinomorus stipes. The sequence continues at coordinate 16,302 of JALJCO010006145.1, forward strand.
CTTTTGACGTTAGCCTCATCAACCAGGTCCTGGTACTTTGCTATGTTGATTTAGGATGTTTGATGTCTGCACCTTGGGAACCCTGCTGCCCTCGGAATGGAAGGTAATGCTTCTGTGTAAATGTGCCTGCTGGTTGTTGGCACTCACTCTCTGCAGCTCAGTCCACTTGGCAATCTCCGTGAAGATTTGACCATGTCTCCACCTGTAGCGTCCGTTCAAGATGTGATTTAGAGTGCAGAAACTAGCTCCACACTGGCTGCAGGAGGAATCCTCTTCCTTGCCCCAAATCTTCAGGTTCTTTTGAGTGTGCAAGAGGTCAGCCACAGCTCGTAGCAGAAAACTCAACTTGCCCTGATCAGTACCCCATAGTTGCTTCCAAGACAGAGGCCGTTCGAGCACCTCATCCCACTGCATCCAGCTGGCCTGGGAAGCTAGCCCCACCGCTTTAATACAGCGGTCTTCTTCTGCTGATTCCCGGGTTCTTTGTACCACCAGTTCTCTCCTCCCTCTGGCGTCCGCCTTGCCCCAGCTCTTTGTTCTATAGTTGCCCAGACTTAAAGGATAAGTTTCTTTTTTTCCAACATGGACCTTATTTCTAGGAGTTTATACGTGCATTTACTCACCGGTGAAGTTTCTGCATCACTTTGACTACTTCAGAAATTATTACGTTGAGTCACTCTTTGGTGTACGTCCATCTATCAGACATTATCTGCAGTAAAACTCCTACATTTCATCAATACTTTAAGTAGAATGAATGAATGAATGAATGAGTACTACTGTCCTGTGAGTTCAGAGTTTCTCTACAGTAATTGTGTTTTTGTTGTTGTCTGGGTAACAAGCTGCTCGTCTCAGCTGTGCTATAGAAGTGCGCATCGTGAACGCGCGGCCTCGAAAAGTGAGGAGTACACCCTGATAACCAGCGGAAAGCTAAATCTGGACTTACAGGACAATAGTACTCGTTCGTTTGTTCATTCAACTTAAAGTATTGGCAAAAATCAAAGAGTTTTTCTTGCAGATTATGTCTGATATAGAGGCTGCCCCGTCTCCACCATTATACTGGACGTTCACGGAAAAGCGACTCAAAGTAATATCTTGCCAAGGAGTCAAAGTGATGCAGAAACTTTACCGGTGAGTAAATGCACATATAAACTCCTAGAAATAAGGTCCAGGAGGAATAAAAGAAAGTGATCCTTTAAGTGCCCCCGACACACTGTACCAACAATCTCCTGCTGCCTCCAGTATGCCTCAGCCTCCTGGATCGCCGACTGTGGTTTCCATTTTCTGCCACACTTGATGGCTCTGCTTGCATGTCTGACTTTCTCTTTCTTGGATAGTTGCAGTGTGCAGGCTGCCCTCGCCTTGGTTGCCTTAAATTCCTCAACAACCGAGGAGAATGGTAATTGGAGCTTTGCAGACTTGCTGTAGAGGTTAACCGAACTGAAAGCTAGGGGGACACCCAGCCATTTCCGGATAAACCTGCTACATAGCCACTCCATTGCTTCCACTTTGGTTAATGGAAAGTCATACAACAAGAATGGCCACTGAAGTCTTGGTTTGATGCCGTACTGGAAGCACCACACCTTGAACCTGCCCAACGGCAAACTTTGGTCATCTCTCCTTAACCAAGCTTTGAGTTGGGCTGTGGTCTCTTTCAGGTTCCCGCCGTCCTTCAGGGTGCTGTCCTAATTTTTCCTTAGACAGTGGATTCCTTGCTGTTGGTTGGTTGGAATCTCTGATCCCTGGATGCTGAAGGTATGTTCTGACAGTTTTCCCTTTAGAAGGCAGAGACTCCTGGATTTTCCAGGTTTAAACTGTGTACGTGACCAGGTGGCCATCTTCTCCAAAGAGCTCAAAACCCATCGTGTCCCCTGAATTGATGGGGTCATCATGGTGATGTCATCCATAAAGCTCTGCAGCATGGATGTCTTTCTTTTTGGGGGGGGGAGGCCAAGGGTTAATAAAAGATAGCTTTTGTTTATTTCAACCTGGACTATATTTCTGTAATTTTTAGAGTAAGGAACTTGTAAAAGACAATGCATAAAGGAACTTGTTTTAAGACAATGCATTTTATTTCAAGAGATCTTATAAGAAAATGTCCTTTTTTTTTTTTTGCTTATTACAAGCAAAAAGAGCTTATTTCAAGAGTGGCCAATATTTTTTTCTTGTAATAAGCAGTTCAGTGTGTGTGTCGCAAACAAATGACTTCACAAAACTTCACTATGACGACCACATCCACACTGAAACCAGAGCTGAAGATGCCTCAGTTGTAATGTGAACAAACTAAACGGGGTAGTGTGGTGTCGGCCAATGAGGGCTAAGTAGGTGCTGTTGTGAAAGGGACATAATGGGCCTTTTCCACCAGCACAGGTCAGCTTGACTCACCTAAACTCAGCTCAATTCAACTTGGCTTGGTAGCTTTTCAATTACAATCCATCCATCAATTACAATCCATTACCCCGCCCACAAGTGGGCGGGGTAAGTATGACGCTGCTGCCACGTACAAGATTATGCAACGTAAACGACAGCAGCAACAGTTAACACTCCCGACCAGTAGGTGGCGGTAACGCACCTCATTGTTAGTAGCCGCCAGTAAAAACAACAACAGAGGGAAAAGACAAGAAGTATGAAGAGAAAGTAACATGGGATGAATGGATGACATCATCACTGACGCAAACTATGGAAGCATTTATGTGGTGCAGATGGTAGCAATCTAGCTCTACAATCTGAAAATCCCTGGTTCAAGTCTATTATCACCTGAATGAATTTCTTTTTTTTTTTCTCCGCGATCTTGTTGCAAATCTGAAATCACTCCCTCACGAGCTCCCTATCTATCTATCTATCTATCTATCTATCTATCTATCTATCTATCTATCTATCTATCTATCTATCTATCTATCTATCTATCTATCTATCTATCACGTACACCACGGAAGCTCTTCCTGAGGCCACAAAAATAATGAAATCATCCGACCCTTGTTACTTGTTCTCGTCTTCTTCTTCTTCTGTTGCTGTTTTTACCGGTGGCTGGCTAACAATTCATGAGTTGCATTACCGCCATCTACTGGTAGGGAGTGTGAACTGCCGCTCATTTAATGATGTCACTCTCTGACTCTGACATCTGATTGGCTAGCCCCCTGGCCAATAGGCGGCATGCAGTGAGATGACGTCAGACATAGCTGCCTCAGCACGCTCAGAACCTCACAGAGGAGGTACAGAAACTGTATCACCTCAGCTCGGAAACCCCCCAGTAGAAAAGCCCGATAACCGAGGAGAGGTGAGGTGGGTTGAGCAGAAAAGGGATGGTGGAAATGGGGCAATAGAAACTGGTTGGGGCGGTTCTGGGTGGAGCCTTCCTGGATGGATTTGCTTTAGAAAGGCTGAGTTAATTAGGAGTAAAAGACCTGTTGGGGACAATGGCAAAAGAGCAATGACAGAAAATGGTTGTTCTAGTGTAATGTTTTTATTTATTTTATTCATATTAGCTGATAAAGATTTTGACATTCAAATATAAGCAAAGCTGCACCATGTTAATAGTACATAGGTCAAAGACAAAGTCAACTTTATTGTCAAATGTGCCTCGTTAGCCATTCAACACGGATTAAACTACAGTCCTCTCAAACCCACGGTGCATATAATAAAATATAATAAGCTATAAGATAAAAATATGAAAATCTAGAAATCTGCTTGGATAACCTAGAAATCTAAACATGAAACCTAAATTTAAATACTAGAGATTACAAATTTACAAATGGGTTAACAGTAGACAACGTGAACGGTATTGCAATCCTAATGTAGGAAGTAGTGCAGATATTCCTGAGCAATGATGATGTGAACATGTAACTGTAGCGTGTAACGGTAAAGTTTGACGATGTAGTAGTGCAGTGGTCCTGATGGACAGTTGATAGTTTTCTGTCACGTGACCTGCCGGGAGTCCTGGTGGGCAAAAGATGACGGGGTGCAGCGAGTCTGAGCAGACAGACGACAGAAACGTTGTTTAAATCAGCTGTCGGTCGCTGAGAAGGAAAGATCCAGGAATAAGATGGAAGTGTCGGACAGCGGTGACCCGTATAGAGAAGCGACTGCTGCATACGAGTGTTAAACATCACCACGTCCTTGCTGAGCTGCAGTCACACATAATCACATCTGTCTGGATGAGAAGCATCACCAGGCACACACAAGCACACCAGGATGAAGGTTTATAAGAGCACCAGCAGTTCTCACTAAAAACTACTGTTCACACAGAAACAACACAAACAGAATCATTTCCTCTCATTTTAACTTGTTCAGGTTTAGAAATGACGGAGCTGAAGACGTAAATAAAAGCATGTAGGACCGTATGCAGGAAAAACAGAATATCATTCTGAATATCAGCGTTACATCTGGTCTTTGTGTTATTCAGCTGAACACGAGTGTACCAGGATCTCCACGTCCCTCCTTTAGGAGTTTATTTGCGTCACTGCATCCCTCCGTTTTAGCTATGCTAAACATGAGGTTCATTTATGGTTAAAACTACACGAATTATATACGGGTGAATGTAGGTGTGGGCGTTACTGACCACTGATGACGTGTTCGCTGCTAGAATGTGTGTGTTAGAGGCTGGTGGGGGGGCGGCCATGTTTACTGTACTCAGGGACCGAGGTGCGTTTGGTAGAACTGATCCTCAGATTTCTGCTCTCAGAGAGTCTTTATAGGACAAAATGCAGTAAAAACCAGGTAAGGACCCCCCCCCCCCGCAGTTTGTGCACCAGATCGTAAAACAGCCGTCTGCACAGCAAATTTTGCAGTGTTAAATCAACACTTATAGAGTTAAATTTAACACTGTATCTGAGTGTATTTGGTCCTTATCAAAATAGTGTTGAATTAACTCTTTCCATAGTGTTGAAATTTCAGAGTAAAATAACTCATAATTGAGTTAAAATTTAACACTGGCTTACACTGTACAGTGTTAATAGAACTTAACACTGTAGGTTAATAACACTGGATAGAGTTAATCTGATTCTCAACAGTGTTAAAGAGTTACTCGCTTGTGGTGATAAATCAACTCAAATGTAAATACTTTTGCACCTGTATTGAGTTCATGGAGGTGCACACTAAGCGCAGATCAAAGTTTTGATAATAACATCCATCCCATCACGAACTGAGCAATGGACTGAACCACCACTCACGCTCATAACAGCGTCACAGAATTTGTGACAGTTGTTGAAGAAAAGCTTTTGCTATGACAGCTGTTAGGTGTGTGCTGGTGCACAGAACAGACTGTAATCTTCAACAACATATGCTGATAAACACACACCAATGACCAAGGAGACCCAAAGGGATCAACTATCTACTTAACTCGCGGTGCAGGACCATACAGGGAAGTCACAAAGCATGATGGGAAATATTCAACTAAAGAGGGCGGAGTCTTCCTGGGTGCACTTAGTTACACTTGATAGAGTCAATTATACACTGAAAGAGGAAACTTGTTTTAACTCTGAAAATTTTCACCTGCACTGGTGGTGATTTTACTCTTAATGGTGTTAGAATTACTCTGAAAGAGTTAATAGGATTTAACAACTCAAATTTAACACTGAGGATTTTACTGTGTGGTATTTTCCAGCAGCGCAACTGTGTGTTTCTCAGGCTCGTTCTCAGCCTGCAGGTGGAGAGCTAGAGTGTTTTTGCCCGCCGGGGGGGGGGGGCGTTCCCTACAGACCTTGACATCACAAAATAACTATAGTGCAAATAATCAATGTAAACATGTATTCTGGGCTCTCGGTTCAGGCAGATGCAGGTCGGTAAACCTGCAGAACTCATGCACACGGCTACACACCAAGTGATGGTCGGCGTACCCAAACAAGAAGAGGATGCAGCTACTTTTAAATCTTCTGACCGACAGATTAATGCAGAATAGGTGGACATTTCCTGCATTCTGAACGTCTGACAGACCAGAGATTAACATTTTCCTCCAGTCTCGTCTCGTCAACGAAAATTTACACACTTCTCGTCATGTTTTAGTCATCATAGAGATGTTTAGCTCGTCATCGTCTCGTTATCGTCATGAAAAAAAGGGGCATCAAGGAAATGATTTTGTCATCAGCATTATTAACGAAAACAACACTGCTCAGACGCGACCAGGAGTCTCGTCAGGACCGGGGCTTTCCTGGCATTTATCCTCCTGAGTGTCCTCACGCTGTCCGAACATAGGGACAGCACCTGGTCGTCGCAGGACGGAGGATCCTCTGTGCTGGAGGGCTGTTAGCCTCACAGCTAAAAAAAAAAGTCATTCTGATGGTTTAGCAGGGAGGGGGGACATGTCGCAGCTCTGCGGGGGGGGGGGGCTTGTAGTACGTGACGTTCTGGATGCCCCGCCACAGGTTCTGAAGCGGTCTGCGATCCACCTCTTGGCCAATCTGACCCCTGTGACAGGTTGGTCCTGGCTGACCGTGACAGTCTCGTGTTCTCCTGGAGGTCTATGGTGTCGTCCGTGCACCTCCTCATGTAGGCCGTGACGGTCTCGGTGTTCTCCTGGAGGTCTACGATGTCGTCGGTGCACCTCCTCACGTAGACCGTGACGGTCTCGGTGTTCTCCTGGAGGTATACGATGTCGTCCCTGCACCTCCTCACGTAGGCCGTGACGGTCTCTGTGTTCTCCTGGAGGTATACGATGTCGTCCGTGCACCTCCTCATGTAGTCCGTGACGGTCTCGTGTTCTCCTGGAGGTATACGATGTCGTCCGTGCACCTCCTCACGTAGGCCGTGACGGTCTCGGTGTTCTCCTGGAGGTCTACGATGTCGTCCGTGCACCTCCTCACGTAGGCCGTGACGGTCTCGGTGTTCTCCTTGAGGTTCTACGATGTCGTCCGTGCACCTCCTCATGTAGTCCGTGACGGTCTCGGTGTTCTCCTTGAGGTCTACGATGTCGTCCGTGCACCTCCTCATGTAGGCCGTGACGGTCTCGGTGTTCTCCTGGAGGTCTACGATGTCGTCCCTGCACCTCCTCACGTAGGCCGTGACGGTCTCGGTGTTCTCCTGGAGGTCTACGGTGTCGTCCGTGCACCTCCTCACGTAGGGTGCGGCGGTCTCGGTGTTCTCCAGGAGGTCTACGGTGTCGTCCCTGCACCTCCTCACGTAGGCCGTGACAGTCTCGGTGTTCTCCTGGAGGTCTACGGTGTCGTCCGTGCACCTCCTCACGTAGACTGTGACGGGCTCGGTGTTCTCCTGGAGGTCTACGGTGTCGTCCCTGCACCTCCTCACGTAGGCCGTGACAGTCTCGGTGTTCTCCTGGAGGTATACGATGTCGTCCGTGCACCTCCTCACGTAGGCCGTGACGGTCTCGTGTTCTCCAGGAGGTCTACGGTGTCGTCCGTGCACCTCCTCATGTAGACCGTGACGGTCTCGTGTTCTCCTGGAGGTATACGATGTCGTCCGTGCACCTCCTCACGTAGGCCGTGACGGTCTCTGTGTTCTCCTGGAGGTCTACGATGTCGTCCCTGCACCTCCTCACGTAGGCCGTGACAGTCTCGGTGTTCTCCTGGAGGTCTACGGTGTCGTCCGTGCACCTCCTCACATAG
>JALJCO010006146.1:0-33497 GCA_023101725.1 Atherinomorus stipes
TGAGGTGGAACGGGAGATTCTCATCACGATGAGGTGGAACGTGAAGATTCTCATCACGATGAGGTGGAACGGGAGATTCTCATCACCATGAGGTGGAACGGGAGATTCTCATCACCATGAGGTGGAACGTAAGATTCTCATCACGATGAGGTGGAACATGAGATTCTCATCATGATGAGGTGGAACGGGGAGATTCTCATCATGATGAGGTGGAACGGGAGATTCTCATCATGATGAGGTGGAACGGGAGATTCTCATCATGATGAGGTGGAACGGGAGATTCTCATCACGATGAGGTGGAACGGGAGATTCTCATCACGATGAGGTGGAACGGGAGATTCTCATTACGATGAGGTGGAACGTAAGATTCTCATCACGATGAGGTGGAACGTAAGATTCTCATCACAATGAGGTGGAACGGGAGATTCTCATCATGATGAGGTGGAACGGGAGATTCTCATCTGGCATCGTTCATCCGGTGAATGCGAGACGTGGGTCCAACTGGTTGTAGAAAGACCTGATGAAGAGAGCTGGGAGTTTATATGAGTTTATACGAGTATATTTGTTGAAAACCCTCATGTGTATAAAAGTACTATGACATGTACAATAGTAGACTCTTTATCAGAACACAGTTTAACAGTTAGAGTACTTAAAACGTTCTACTTTAACTTTCGGTCTGTTTAGTTTTGTCCAGGCATCATTTCAGCAGTATTTCTACTTTTTCAGGCAAAAATGGAGCTGGAGTTCCCGTCACTACCGTCCTCTCTTTTCTTTCATTCAGTTGTCCAATAAAATCCATTTAAATAAAGAAATTGTTCGTTTTTGTAATGTGATTTATCCAGATTAATTCATTACAAACATCATCGTCATCATGATGAAGACGTAACTTCGCTGGAGCTCCGACACGGGTGCAACGTGTCAGCATCCAGAAATGTGAAGTTCTGGTTTTTCTCAGATACTCAGAGTCATGTGACCTCAGAGAGCAGCAGAAACCTGCAGAGAACGGTCCTCACAGCATCAGAGTTTCTAACGGTGTGTGTGCGTGTGGAGGGGGGAGGGGGTATAAAGTGAGTTCCTTTCCTCCTCCGTCGGGAGATAGGAGAATTAGCCTCACACCTCCTCCTCACCCCCACCCCCAGACACAAAAGACACACACACACACACACACACACAGGCAAACAGGAGATCTCTGACAGAGCGTCTTTATTTCACACAAGCTGAGAAACAATCAAGAGAAACAAGGAGACAAACAAAGGAAACAAGGAGACAAAACAAAGGAAACAAGAGACAAAACAAAGGAAACAAGAGACAAAACAAAGGAAACAAGGAGACAAACAAAGAAACAAGAAGCAAACAAAAGGAAACAAGGACAAAACAAAGGAAACAAGAAGACCAGAGAAACAACAAGGAAACAAGGAGACAAAACAAAGGAAACAAGAGACAAAACAAAGAAACAAGAGACAAACAAAGGAAACAAGGAGACAAAACAAAGAAACAAGGAGACAAAACAAAGGAAACCAGGAGACAAAACAAAGGAAACAAGGAGACAAAACAAAGGAAACCAGGAGACAAAACAAAGGAAACAAGGAGACAAAACAAAGGAAACAAGGGAGACAAAACAAAGGAAGCAGGGAGACAAAACAAAGAAACAAGGAGACAAAACAAAGAAGCAGTAATCAGTTGCGATCCATCAGTCCGGATCTGCTGGTCCCGGATCCATCAGGGTCCGGATCTGCTGGTCCCGGGATCCATCAGTCCGTGATCTGCTGGTCCTGGATCCATCAGTCCGGATCTGCTGGTCTTGGCTTGTTGGTTTGAGCCCTGGATGGTCATGAGGTGGATCGAATGAGCCCGGCTGAAGTTCTGGATCACAGAGTCCTGGTTTCATGACGTAGACATCAACATGTTTGTTTGTAAACATGTTTATTCATTAGTTTCTCAGAGAGAAGAAACAAACACACTTAAATCCAGACTCGTCCTCTGGTTCTGTCCTGTTCTGTCCTCTGGTTCTGTCCTGTTCTGTCCTCTGGTTCTGTTCGGTACTGTCCTCTGGTTCTGTCCTGTTCTGTCCTCTGGTTCTGTTCTGTTCTGTCCTCTGGTTCTGTTCGGTACTGTCCTCTGGTTCTGTCCTGTCTCTGTCCTCTGGTTCTGTCCTGTTCTGTCCTCTGGTTCTGTTCGGGTACTGTCCTCTGGTTCTGTCCTGTTCTGTCCTCTGGTTCTGTCCTGTTCTGTCGCCTGGTTCTGTTCTGTTCTGTCCTCTGGTTCTGTCCTGTTCTGTCCTCTGGTTCTGTCCTGTTCTGTCCCCAGGTTCTGGTTAAACCTGCCGTCATGTTCAGTGATCAGCTGTAGATGTGGATCAGCAGTCTGACTGACAGATAATGGGAGGTCCCCCCTCACCCACGCAGGGTGGTTCTGGTTCTGGTTCTGTCCCGGTCTCGTGGGTTTGGCAGGACTGGGTGTGTTTTTATGCTCTGTGGTTTTGGAAGAATGAACTCCCAAGGCGCTGAGTCATCAATCACCACCAACTGTCACCTAAATCATGTGACGAGTCATGATGGTGTGTACGCACACACGCGTGTGTGTGTGTGTGTGTGTGGGGGGGGGGGGGTGTGACTGTGGTGATTGCTTGTGTGTGTGCGGGTGGGGGGGTGGGGGGGGTTAAATGTCAGCAGAGAAAGAAAATCAAACAGTGAAACATTTACTTTCCTGCTCGTCACTAAAAGGTCGTCTGGTTCATCACTGCTCAATTTCTCTCAGAACTGGTGAACAGAACCAACCTATACAGAATCAACTAGAACAGAACCAAATCAGTGCAGAACTAACTCCGAGCAGAACTAACCAGGAACAGAACCAACCGGGAGCAGAACTAACTGGAGCAGAACCAACGAGAACAGAACCAACCAGTGCAGAACTAACTGGAGCAGAACCAACTAGAACAGAACCAACCGGTGCAGAACTAACTAGAACAAAACCAACCGGAGCAGAACCAGACGGAATAGAACAAACTGGAATAGGACCAGCTAGAGAAGAACCAACAACAACAGAACCAGTTGATCAGGCCTCTGGCTGCTGGGGTTCTGCGTAGACAGGCCTCTGGCTGCTGGGGTTCCGGTAGGAAGGCCTCTGACTGCTAGGGTTCCACATAGACAGGCCTCTGGCTGCTAGGGTTCCTGGAGGAAGGCCTGTAGATGCTGGGGTTCCGTTTAGAAAGGCCTCAGGCTGGTGAGGTTCCGTGTAGACATGCCTCTGGCTGCTGGGGTTCCGTGTAGACAGGCTTCTGGTGCTGGGTCCCTCTAGACATGCCTCTGGCTGCTGGGGTCCGTGTAGACAGGCTTCTGGCTGCTGGGGTTCCGGTGAAAGGCTCTGGCTACTGGGGTTCCGTGTGGACAGGCTTCTGGCTGCTGGGGTTCCGTGTAGAAATGCCTCTGGCTGCACTGGGGTTCCGTGTAGACAGGCTACAGGCTGCTGGGGTTCCGGTAAAGGCCTCTTGCTACTGGGGTTCCGTAGTGAAAGGCCTCTGGCTGCTGGGGTTCCGTGTAAAAAGGCCTCTGACTGCTGGGGTTCCGTATAGGAAGGCCTCTGGCTGCTGGGGTTCCGTATAGGAAGGCCTCTGGCTGCTGGGGTTCCCGTGTAGACAGGCCTCTGGCTGCTGGGGTTCCGTGTAAAAGGCCTCTGGCTGCTGGGGTTCCATGTATACAGGCCTTGGCTGCTGGGGTTGGGATAAAAAAGGCCTCTGGCTGCTGGGGTTCCGTGTAGAAAGGCCTCTGTCTGCTGGGGTTTTTTTTTTTTTTTTTTTTTTTTTTTTTTTTTTTTTTTGTAAAAAGGCTTCTGGCTGCTGGGGTTCCGTGTAGACAGGCCTCTGGCTGCTGGGGTTCCGTATAGGAGGCCTCCTGGCTGCTGGGGTTCCGTGTAGACAGGCCTCTGGCTGCTGGGGTTCCGTATAAAAAGGCCTCTGGCTGCTGGGGTTCCGTGTGTGAAGGCCTCTGGCTGCTGGGGTTCCGTGTAGACAGGCCTCTGGCTGCTGGGGTTCCGTATAAAAGGCCTCTGGCTGCTGGGGTTCCGTGTAGAAGGCCTCTGGCTGCTGGGGTTTGGTGTAGACAGGCTTCTGGCTGCTGGGGTTACGCGTAGACAGGCCTCTGGCTGGGTTCCCGTATTGGAAGGCCTCTGGCTGCTGGGGTTCCGCGTAGACAGGCCTCTGGCTGCTGGGGTTCCGTATAGAAGGCCTCTGGCTGCTAGGGTTCAGTAGAGGAAGGCCTCTGGCTGCTGGGGTTCCGTGTAGACATGCCTCTGGCTGCTGGTGTTCCGTATAGAAAGTGCCTCTGGCTGCTGGGGTTCCGCTGCAGACAGGCCTCTGGCTGCTGGGGTTCCGTGTAGACATGCCTCTGGCTGCTGGTGTTCCGTATGAAAGGCCTCTCTGGCTGCTGGGGTTCCGCGTAGGGCAGGCCTCTGGCTGCTGGGGTTCAGGCGCGGAAGGCCTCTGGCTGCTGGGGTTTCGCGTGGACAGGCCTCTGGCTGCTGGGTTCCGTATAGACAGGCCTCTGGCTGCTGGGGTTCTGCCTGTATAGACAGACCTCTGGCTGCTGGGGTTCCCGTTAGACAGGCCTCTGGCTGTCTGGGGTTTCGTGTAGAAGGCCTCTGGCTGCTGGGGTTCTGTATAGACAGGCCTCTGGCTGCTGGGGTTCCGTATAGACAGGCCTCTGGCTGCTGGGGTTCCGTGTAGACAGGCCTCTGGCTGCTGGGGTTCCGTATGGACAGGCCTCTGGCTGCTGGGGGTTCCGTATAGACAGGCCTCTGGCTGCTGGGGTTTCGTGTAGAAAGGCCTCTGGCTGCTGGGGTTCCGTATAGACAGGCCTCTGGCTGCTGGGGTTTCGTGTAGAAAGGCCTCTGGCTGCTGGGGTTCCGTATAGACAGGCCTCTGGCTGCTGGGGTTCCGTATAGAAAGGCCTCTGGCTGCTGGGGTTCTGCGTAGACAGGCCTCTGGCTGCTGGGGTTCCGTATAGAAAGGCCTCTGGCTGCTGGGGTTCCGCGTAGACAGGCCTCTGGCTGCTGGGGTTCCACGTAGACAGGCCTCTGGCTGCTGGGGTTCTGTGTAGAAAGGCCTCTGGCTGCTGGGGTTCCGTATAGGAAGGCCTCTGGCTGCTGGGGTTCCGTGTAAAAAGGCCTCTGGCTGCTGGGGTTCCGTATAGGAAGGCCTTTGGCTGCTGGGGTTCCACGTAGACAGGCCTCTGGCTGCTGGGGTTCCGTGTAGACAGGCCTCTGGCTGCTGGGGTTCCGTATAGGAAGGGCTCTGTCTGCTGGGGTTCCATGTAAAAAAAGGCCTCTGGCTGCTGGGGTTCCGTATAGAAAGGCCTCTGGCTGCTGGGGTTCCACGTAGACAGGCCTCTGGCTGCTGGGGTTCCACGTAGAAAGGCCTCTGGCTGCTGGGGTTCACGTAGACAGGCCTCTGGCTGCTGGGGTTCCACGTAGAAAGGCCTCTGGCTGCTGGGGTTCCACGTAGACAGGCCTCTGGCTGCTGGGGTTCCGTAGAGGAAGGCCTCTGTCTGCTGGGGTTCCATGTAGAAAGGCCTCTGGCTGCTGGGGTTCCACGTAGACAGGCCTCTGGCTGCTGGGGTTCCGCGTAGACAGGCCTCTGGCTGCTGGGGTTCCACGTAGAAAGGCCTCTGGCTGCTGGAGTTCCGTATAGAAAGGCCTCTGGCTGCTGGGGTTCCGTGTAGACAGGCCTCTGGCTGCTGGGGTTCCCGTGTAGACAGGCCTCTGGCTGCCGGGGTTCCGTGTAGACAGGCCTCTGGCTGCTGGGGTTCCACGTAGACAGGCCTCTGGCTGCTGGGGTTCCACGTAGACAGACCCACTCACAGCTGCTGGGGTTCCGTATGGGAAGGCCTCAGTCTGCTGGGGTTCCATGTACCAAGGCCTCTGGCTGCTGGGGTTCGTGTAGACAGGCCTATGGCTGCTGGGGTTCCGCGTAGCCATACCTCTGGCTGCTGGGGTTCTGTGTAGACATACCTCTGGCTGCTGGGGTTCCGCATAGAAAAGCCTCTGGCTGCTGGGGTTCCGCGTAGACAGGCCTCTGGCTGCTGGGATTCCGTATAGAAAAGCCTCTGGCTGCTGGGGTTCCGCAGTAGGCAGGGCCTTTGGCCTGCTGGGGGTTTCCATGTAAAAAGGCCTCTGGCTGCTGGGGTTCCACGTAGACAGGCCTCTGGCTGCTGGGGTTCCGTATAGGAAGGCCTCTGTGCTGGGGTTCCATGTAAAAAGGCCTCTGGCTGCTGGGGTTCCACGCTTAGACAGGCCTCTGGCTGCTGGGGTTCCGTGTAGACATACCTCTAGCTTCTAGGGTTCCGCATAGAAAAGCCTCTGGCTGCTGGGATTCCGTATAGAAAAGCCTCTGGCTGCTGGGGTTCCGCGTAGACAGGCCTCTGGCTGCTGGGGTTCCATGTAGACAGGCCTCTGGCTGCTGGGGTTCCGTATAGGAGGCCTCTGTCTGCTGGGGTTCCATGTAAAAAGGCCTCTGGCTGCTGGGGTTCCGTGTAGGCAGGCCTCTGGCTGCTGGGGTTCCGCGTAGACAGGCCTCTGGCTGCTGGGGTTCCGTGGTATGCCTCTGGCTGCTGGGGTTCCGTGTAGACAGGCCTCTGGCTGCTGGGGTTCCGCGTGGTGGAGCCTCTGGCTGCTGAGGGGTTCCCGCACTGAAAGGCCTCTGGCTGCTGCGGTTCCGTGTGAAGACTCTGGCTGCTGGGGTTCCGTGAACAGGCCTCTGGCCTGGGTTCCCGTATAGAAAGGCCTCACAGCTGCTGGGGGTTCAGCGTAGACAGGCCTCTGGCTGCTGGGGTTCCGTGTAGACAGGCCTGCCTCTGGCTGCTGGGGTTCCACGTAGACAGGCCTCCTGGCTCCTGGGGTTCCACGTAGACAGGTCTCTGGCTGCTGGGTTCCTTATAGGAGGCCTCTGTCTGCTGGGGTTCCATGTAAAAAGGCCTCCGGCTGCTGGGGTTCCGTGTAGACAGGCTTCTCCAGCTGGGGTTCCGCGTAGACAGGGCCTCTCTGGCTGCTGGGGTCCCGTATAGAAAGGCCTCTGGCTGCTGCTGGGGTTCAGTATAGGAAGGCCTCTGTCTGCTGGGGTTCCATTGTAAAAGGGTGGCCCATGGCTGCTGGGGTTCCCGTGTAGACAGGCCTCTGGCTGCTGGGGTTTCTCGTAGACAGGCCTCTGGCTGCTGGGGTTCCGTATAGAAAGGCCTCTGGCTGCTGGGGTTCCGTATAGGAAGCCCTCTGGCTGCTGGGGTTCAGCGTAGACAGGCCTCTGGCTGCTGGGGTTTGCGTAGACAGGCCTCTGGCTGCTGGGGTTTCGTATAGAAAGGCCTCTGGCTGCTGGGGTTCCGGGTAGACGGGCCTCTGGCTGCTGGGGTTCCGTGTAGGCAGGCCTCTGGCTGCTGGGGTTCCACGTAGACAGGCCTCTGGCTGCTGGGGTTCCACGTAGACAGGCCTCTGGCTGCTGGGGTTCCGTATAGGAAGGCCTCTGTCTGCTGGGGTTCCATGTGAAAAGGCCTCTGGCTGCTGGGGGGTTCCGTGTAGACAGCAGCCTCTGGCTGCTGGGGTTCCGTATAGGAAGGCCTCTGTCTGCTGGGGTTCCATGTAAAAAGGCCTCTGGCTGCTGGGGTTCCGTGTAGACAGGCCTCTGGCTGCTGGGGTTCCGCGTGAGACAGGGCCTCTGGCTGCTGGGATTCCGTATAGAAAAGCCTCTGGCTGCTGGAGTTCCGTATAGAAAGGCCTCTGGCTGCTGGAGTTCCGTATAGAAAAGCCTCTAGCTGCTGGGGTTCCGTATAGGAAGGCCTCTGGCTGCTGGGGTTCCGCGTAGACAGGCCTCTGGCTGCTGGGGTTCCGTATAGAAACAGCCTCTGGCTGCTGGGGTTCCGTATAGAAAGGCCTCTGGCTGCTGGGGTTCCGTATAGAAAAGCCTCTGGCTGCTGGGGTTCCGTGTAGGAAGGCCTCTGGCTGCTGGGGTTCCGCGTAGACAGGCCTCTGGCTGCTGGGGTTCCGTGTAGACAGGCCTCTGGCTGCTGGGGTTCCGTGTAGACAGGCCTCTGTCTGCTGGGGTTCCGTGTAGAAAGGCCTCTGGCTGCTGGGGTTCCGCATAGACAGGCCTCTGGCTGCTGGGGTTCCGTGTAGAAAGGCCTCTGGCTGCTGGGGTTCCGTATAGACAGGCCTCTGGCTGCTGGGGTTCCATGTAGAAAGGCCTCTGGCTGCTGGGGTTCTGCGTAGACAGGCCTCTGGCTGCTGGGGTTCCGTATAGAAGAGCCTCTGGCTGCTGGGGTTCCGCGTAGACAGGCCTCTGGCTGCTGGGGTTCCACGTAGACAGGCCTGTGGCCTGCTGGGGTTCATGTGTAGGAAGCGCCCGCCGGCTGCTGGGGTTCCGTACATAGGAAGGCTCCCCTGGCTGCTGGGGGCCCGTGTAAAAAGTGCCTGCCTCTGGCTGCTGGGGTTCCGGATAGGAGAGGAGCCCCGCGCAGCTGCTGGGGTTCCACGTAGACAGGCCTCTGGCTGTGGGGTCTGCAGACAGGCCTGGCTGCTGGGGTTCCGTATAGGAAGGCCTCTGTCTGCTGGGGTTCCATGTAAAAAGGCCTCTGGCTGCTGGGGTTCCGTATAGAAAGGCCTCTGGCTGCTGGGGTTCCACGTAGACAGGCCTCTGGCTGCTGGGGTTCCACGTAGAAAGGCCTCTGGCTGCTGGGGTTCCACGTAGACAGGCCTCTGGCTGCTGGGGTTCCATTAGAAAGGCCTCTGGCTGTAGAGGTTCCACGTAGACAGGCCTCTGGCTGCTGGGGTTCCGGGGACAAGGCTCTGTCTGCTGGGGTTCCATGTAAAAGGCCTCTGGCTGCTGGGGTTCCACGTGAACGGGCCTCTGGCTGCTGGGGTTCCGCGTAGACAGCAGGCCTCTGGCTGCTAGGGGTTCCACGTATTAAGAAAGGCCTCTGGCTGCTGGGGTTCCGTATAGAAAGGCCTCTGGCTGCTGGGGTTCCGTGTAGACAGGCCTCTGGCTGCTGGGGTTCCGTGTAGACAGGCCTCTGGCTGCCGGGGTTCCGTGTAGACAGGCCTCTGGCTGCTGGGGTTCACGTAGACAGGCCTCTGGCTGCTGGGGTTCCACGTAGACAGGCCTCTGGCTGCTGGGGTTCCGTATAGGAAGGCCTCAGTCTGCTGGGGTTCCATGTAAAAAGGCCTCTGGCTGCTGGGGGTTCGTGTAGACAGGCCTATGGCTTGCTGGGGTTCCGCGTAGACACACTCTGGCTGCTGGGGTTCTGTGTAGACATACCTCTGGCTGCTGGGGTTCCGCATAGAAAAGCCTCTGGCTGCTGGGGTTCCGCGTAGACAGGCCTCTGGCTGCTGGGATTCCGTATAGAAAAGCCTCTAGCCTGCTGGGGTTCCGCGTAGACAGGCCTTTGGCTGCCTGGGGTTCCATGTAAAAGGCCTCTGGCTGCTGGGGTTCCACGTAGACAGGCCTCTGGCTGCTGGGGTTCCGTATGAAGGCCTCTGTCTGCTGGGGTTCCATGTAAAAGGCCTCTGGCTGCTGGGGTTCCGCGTAGACAGGCCTCTGGCCTGCTGGGGTTCCGTGTAGACCTACCTCTGGCTGCTGGGGGTTCCGCATAGAAAAGCCTCTGGCTGCTGGGATTCCGTATAGAAAAGCCTCTGGCTGCTGGGGTTCCGCGTAGATAGGCCTCTGGCTGCTGGGGTTCCATGTAGACAGGCCTCTGGCTGCTGGGGTTCCGTATAAGAAGGCCTCTGTCTGCTGGGGTTCTGTGTAGAAAGGCCTCTGGCCTGCGGGGTTCCGTGTAGACAGGCCTCTGGCTGCTGGGGTTCCGCGTAGACAGGCCTCTGTCTGCTGGGGTTCCGTGTGGACATGCCTCTGGCTGCTGGGGTTCCGTGTAGACAGGCCTCTGGCTGCTGGGGTTCCGCGTGGGCAGGCCTCTGGCTGCTGGGGTTCCATATAGAAAGGCCTCTGGCTGCTGGGGTTCCGTATAGAAAGGCCTCTGGCTGCTGGGGTTCCGCGTAGACAGGCCTCTGGCTGCTGGGGTTCCGTATAGAAAGGCCTCTGGCTGCTGGGGGTTCCGCGTAGATAGGCCTCTGGCTGCTGGGGTTCCGTGTAGACAGGCCTCTGGCTGCTGGGGTTCCACGTAGACAGGCCTCTGGCTGCTGGGGTTCCACGTAGACAGGTCTCTGGCTGCTGGGGTTCCGTATAGAAAGGCCTCTGTCTGCTGGGGTTCCATGTAAAAAGGCCTCTGGCTGCTGGGGTTCCGTGTAGACAGGCCTCTGGCTGCTGGGGTTCCGCGTAGACAGGCCTCTGGCTGCTGGGGTTCCGTGTAGACATACCTCTGGCTGCTGGGGTTCCGTATAGAAAGGCCTCTGGCTGCTGGGGTTCCGTTGGGAGGCCTCTGTCTGCTGGGGTTCCATGTAAAAAGGCCTCTGGCTGCTGGGGTTCCGTGTAGAAAGGCCTCTGGCTGCTGGGGTTCCGCGTAGACAGGCCTCTGGCTGCTGGGGTTCCGTATAGAAAGGCCTCTGGCTGCTGGGGTTCCGTATAGGAAGGCCTCTGGCTGCTGGGGTTCCGCGTAGACAGGCCTCTGGCTGCTGGGGTTCCGCGTAGACAGGCCTCTGGCTGCTGGGGTTCCGTATAGAAAGGCCTCTGGCTGCTGGGGTTCCGCGTAGACAGGCCTCTGGCTGCTGGGGTTCCGTGTAGACAGGCCTCTGGCTGCTGGGGTTCCGCGTAGACAGGCCTCTGGCTGCTGGGGTTCCGCGTAGACAGGCCTCTGGCTGCTGGGGTTCCGTGTAGGAAGGCCTCTGGCTGCTGGGGTTCCATGTAAAAAGGCCTCTGGCTGCTGGGGTTCCGTGTAGACAGGCCTCTGGCTGCTGGGGTTCCGTATAGGAAGGCCTCTGTCTGCTGGGGTTCCATGTAAAAAGGCCTCTGGCTGCTGGGGTTCCGTGTAGACAGGCCTCTGGCTGCTGGGGTTCCGCGTAGACAGGCCTCTGGCTGCTGGGGTTCCGTATAGAAAAGCCTCTGGCTGCTGGGGTTCCGTATAGAAAGGCCTCTGGCTGCTGGGGTTCCGTATAGAAAAGCCTCTGGCTGCTGGGGTTCCGTATAGGAAGGCCTCTGGCTGCTGGGGTTCCGCGTAGACAGGCCTCTGGCTGCTGGGGTTCCGTATAGAAAAGCCTCTGGCTGCTGGGGTTCCGTATAGAAAGGCCTCTGGCTGCTGGGGTTCCGTATAGAAAAGCCTCTGGCTGCTGGGGTTCCGTATAGGAAGGCCTCTGGCTGCTGGGGTTCCGCGTAGACAGGCCTCTGGCTGCTGGGGTTCCGTGTAGACAGGCCTCTGGCTGCTGGGGTTCCGTATAGAAAGGCCTCTGGCTGCTGGGGTTCCGCGTAGACAGGCCTCTGGCTGCTGGGGTTCCGTATAGAAAGGCCTCTGGCTGCTGGGGTTCCATGTAGACAGGCCTCTGGCTGCTGGGGTTCCGTGTAGACAGGCCTCTGGCTGCTGGGGTTCCGTATAGGAAGGCCTCTGTCTGCTGGGGTTCCATGTAAAAAGGCCTCTGGCTGCTGGGGTTCCACGTAGACAGGCCTCTGGCTGCTGGGGTTCCACGTAGACAGGCCTCTGGCTACTGGGGTTCCGTATAGGAAGGCCTCTGTCTGCTGGGGTTCCATGTAAAAAGGCCTCTGGCTGCTGGGGTTCCGTATAGGAAGGCCTCTGTCTGCTGGGGTTCCATGTAAAAAGGCCTCTGGCTGCTGGGGTTCCGTGTAGACAGGCCTCTGGCTGCTGGGGTTCCGTGTAGAAAGGCCTCTGGCTGCTGGGGTTCCGTATAGAAAAGCCTCTGGCTGCTGGGGTTCCGTATAGAAAAGCCTCTGGCTGCTGGGGTTCCGCGTAGACAGGCCTCTGGCTGCTGGGGTTCCGTATAGAAAAGCCTCTGGCTGCTGGGGTTCCGTATAGAAAGGCCTCTGGCTGCTGGGGTTCCGCGTAGACAGGCCTCTGGCTGCTGGGGTTCCACATAGACAGGCCTCTGGCTGCTGGGGTTCCGTGTAGACAGGCCTCTGGCTGCTGGGGTTCCGTATAGAAAGGCCTCTGGCTGCTGGGGTTCCGCGTAGACAGGCCTCTGGCTGCTGGGGTTCCGTATAGAAAGGCCTCTGGCTGCTGGGGTTCCACGTAGACAGGCCTCTGGCTGCTGGGGTTCCGCGTAGACAGGCCTCTGGCTGCTGGGGTTCCGTGTAAAAAGGCCTCTGGCTGCTGGGGTTCCGTGTTTTGAGCCCTCTTACTGCTGGGGCCCTCGTAAACAGGGGCCCTCTTGCATCCTTTAAGAGGAAGAATCTGGCTGTTTCATCTGGAAACTTCAAACATCTCAGATGAACTTTGGAGTTTTAATTCCCTGGTTGGAAACGTCACGACACGTCGGCACGCATGGCCCCGCATGGCCCTGCATGGCCCCGCATGGCCCCACATGGCCCCTGGCCCCGCATGGCCCCGGCATGGCCCTGCATGGCCCCGCATGGTCCCGCATGGCCCCGGCATGGCCCGGCATGGCCCCGCAGGGCCCGGCATGGCCCCACATGGCCCCTGGCCCCGCATGGCCCCTGGCCCCGGCATGGCCCCGCATGGCCCCTGGCCCCGTATGGCCCCACATGGCCCCTGGCCCCGCATGGCCCCGTATGGCCCCTGGCCCCGCATGGCCCCGGCATGGCCCCGCATGGCCCCGCATGGCCCCTGGCCCCGGCATGGCCCCGCATGGCCCCAGCATGGCCCCGCATGGCCTCGCATGGCCCCACATGGCCTCGGCATGGCCCTGCATGGCCCGGCATGGCCCAGCATGGCCTGGCATGGCCCCGCATGGCCCCTGGCCCCGGCATGGCCATGGACTTGGCCCCCGGCCAGGCCTTGGCTGGCATTCAGCTGTTCTCCGTGGTCGGCTGGCACCAGGTCCGGAGCTATAAGAGTATTAAGATCTTTGGGCATTCCTCGGTGGAGCGTTAACCCTCTCAGGTTCGGAGCGTTTCATCCCGACGGCTTCATGAAGACGATCCAGACACTGAGAACCGGACGGCAGCAGGACTCTGGAGACCGCTGCTCTGCCTCCAGAACCAGGTCCTTCCAGCCCAGAAAGAAACTTCACAAACATGGTGATCCAGTCAGGAGGCTAACGCCAGCATTCCTGGTCCGGTTAGGTAACAGCTCGATGACATCACAGCTGGGCGGGGACACAGCCATCAATCAGACACCGAACCAACTGTTGACAGAAACTGGAACTTCTGTTTTTGATTTGATTTGATTTAATTCTTTATTGAACATAAGACATTTAAAAACAAACAAGAAACCAAAAGAAAGTAGTGCACCAAAGAGAAAAAAATAAATAAATAAAATAGATGTCTTTGTCCAAAAGGAGTGGGAAAAAGCCGGTGCTTATTTAATCCCACCCCTTCGCTGCATAAAACAAGAAAGAAACACTGAATAAAATTTACTATATAATGATATCAAATATACCAATAACAATAATTATATCGAGCAACACCAGTTGTAAGAAAAAGACAGTATCATCTCTATCAATAGTCCTAATAGCAATAATATGTCACCACATAATATAATTAAAAATACCAATAACAAATACCAATAATTACAGAATTACTACCATTAATACCGTTAATTACCATCCTCACAGTACCACTACCAGTCTTATCATTATAATCATTATTAATAATAACAATGATAATGATAAAAAAAATAATAACAATAACAATAATAATAATAATAGTAATAACATCAACAATCACTCCAATAACTATAGCTAATAAAAAGCAATCATTACCCTCCATTTTCATACATACTAAAGACCATATTTTTATATAATGATTTAAACATATGTATATTAGGAGATTGCTTTTGTTTGTCCTCCACGCTGTTCCACAGTTTCACTCCACATACAGACGCACAAAAACTCCTTTGTTTTTACTGAGCGCATTTTGAATTTCATGTTTCCCCTTAACTGATAACGTCCGTCCCTCTGACTGAAGAGATTTTGGATATTAAATGGTAATAACTGCCTGCTAGCTGTAAACATTATCTGTGCTGTATGAAAGTGAACCAAGTCCTAAATTTTTAGCAATCTTGATTGTAAAAACAGAGAATTTGTGTGATTTGTTTGGTGTGATGTTGGCCAATCAGCTGGTCCCGTAAATGTTGGCCAATCAGCTGGTCCCGTAAATGTTGGCCAATCAGCTGGTCCCGTAAGATTGGCAGGTTTGCAGAACTACCTGACCACAGATCAGTGAGGAGTCGCTTCCGTCCCCTGCACGTTTCAAAACCTGCTCATCTGAGGCAACAACAGCACTTTCGACACGTCCAGCAGGCGACACCGGGCCGCAGAGGGGCCCCTGAGGGCCCCCCCTGGAGGATATGATGTAAAGCATCACTGAGAGTTGGTTCAGATGCCTGCAGTGGTTTGAAGACCTGACATCAGTCCAGACTCTGAGAAACCGGTTTAAAGACTAACAAGACTCAAACCTGCAGAAGAAGAAAGGTGATGGCATTTCTGCAGGGACAGCCGAAATGTCCCCCCTGAGACCCACTGCAACGCTAAAGGGTTAAACCGGAACGCCAAAGGGTTCAACTGGACCACTGAAGGGTTAAACCGGAACGCTGAAGGGTTAAATTGGAACAACGAAGGGTTAAACCAGAACGACTGAATGGGTAACTGGAAAACTGAAGGGTTAAGCCGGAACATCACAGGGTTAAACGGGAATGCTAAAGGATTAAACCAAAACACAGAAGGGTTAAACCGGAAAAGAAAAAAGGGTTAAACCGGAATGTCAAAGGGTTTAACCGGAATGTCAAAGGGTTTAACCGGAATGTCAAAGGTTAAACCGGAATGTCAAAGGGTTTAACCGGAATGTCAAAGGGTTTAACCGAAATATCAAAGGGTTAAACCAGAATGTCAAAGGGTTAAACCGGAATGTCAAAGGGTTTAACCGGAATGTCAAAGGTTTTTAAACCGGAAAGTCAAAGGGTTAAACCGGAATGTCAAAGGGTTTAACCGGAATGTCAAAGGGTTAAACCGGAATGTCAAAGGGTTTAACCTGAATGTCAAAGGGTTTAACCGGGATGTCAAAGGGTTTAAACCGGAATGTCAAAGGGTTTAACCGAAAGAATGTCAAAGGGTTTAACCGGAATGTCAAAGGGTTAAACCGGAATGTCAAAGGGTTTAACCGGAATGTCAAAGTGGTTAAACCGGAATGTCAAAAGGGTTTAAACGAATGAAACAAAGAACAAGGTTAACCGGAATGGCAAGGGGTTAAACCGAAATGTCAAAGGGTTTAACCGGAATGTCAAAGGGTTAAACCGGAATGTCAAAGGGTTTAACCGGAATGTCAAAGGGTTAAACTGAATGTCAAAGGGTTAAACCGGGAATGTCAAAGGGTTTAACGGAATGTCAAAGGGTTTAACTGGAACGCCAAAGGGTTCAACTGGACAACTGAAAGGGTTAAACCAGAACGCTAAGGGGTTAAACCGGAATGTCAAAGGGTTTAACCGGAATGTCAAATAAACAATAAAGGGTTTAACCGGAAACTACAAAGGGTTAAACTAGAACGCTTAAGGGTTAAACCGGTCTCTGTCCCTATCCATGTTAAAAACAAATGTTGTCTTTGGTAAGTGGACGCGTGTCGTCATTAATCCCAGTGAGCCTGAATGCCTCGTCAGTGAGTCAGCATTTACCTGGACTTAGAAACTAATCCATCATGGCTGCCTGCCAACCTGTGATCCACACAAAGGAGCTCTGAGCTTCATCTGGGACCGGAGAGTCCTGAACCACGGACCAGGGGAGTCCGGAATCAAGGACCAGAGGGAGTCCTGAACCACGGACCAGGGGAGTCCAGAATCAAGGACCTAAGAGTCCTGAACCACGGACCAGGGGGAGTCCTGAATCAAGGACCGGAGAGTCCTGAACCACGGACCAGGGAGTCCAGAATCAAGGACCGGAGAGTCCTGAACCACGACCAGGGGAGTCCAGAATCAAGGACCGAGAGTCCTGAACCACGGACCAGGGGAGTCCAGAATCAAGGACCGGAGAGTCCTGAACCACGGACCAGGGGAGTCCAGAATCAAGGACCGAAGAGTCCTGAACCACGGACCAGGGGAGTCCAGAATCAAGGACCGGAGAGTCCTGAACCACGGACCAGGGAGTCCAGAATCAAGGACCGAAGTCCTGAACCATGGACCAGGGAGTCCAGGAATCAAGGACCGTAGAGTCCTGAACCACGGACAAGGGAGTCCAGAATCAAGGACCGAAGTCCTGAACCACGGACCAGGGGAGTCTGGAATCAAGGACCGGAGAGTCCTAAACCACGGACCAGGGGGTCCGGAATCAAGGACCAGAGAGTCCTGAACCACGGACCAGGGGAGTCCAGAATCAAGGACCGGAGAGTCCTGAACCACGGACCAGGGGAGTCCAGAATCAAGGACCAGGGAAGTCCTGAACCACGGACCAGGGAGTCCAGAATCAAGGACCAGAAGTCCTGAACCACGGACCAGGGGAGTCCGGAATCAAGGACCGGAGAGTCCTGAACCACGGACCAGGGGAGTCCGGAATCAAGGACCAGAGAGTCTGAACCACGGACCAGGGGAGTCCAGAATCAAGGACCAGAGAGTCCTGAACCACGGACAAGGGGGAGTCCAGAATCAAGGACCGGAGGGGTCCTGGAACCACGGACCAGGGGAGTCCAGAATCAAGGGCCAGGGAAGTCCTGAACCAAGGCCCAGGTAGTCCTGAATCAAAGACTAGAGAGTCCTGAACCAAGAACCAGGGAAGTCCAGAATCAAGGACCAGGAGAGTCCTGAACCACGGACCAAGGGAGTCCGGAATGGGACCGGGAGAGTCTGAACCACGGACCAGGGGATTCCGGAATCAAGGACCGGAGGTCTGGAACCACGGACCAGGGGAGTCCAGAATCAAGGACCGAAGTCCTGAACCACAGACCAGGGAGTCTGGAATCAAGGACCGGAGAGTCTGAACCACGGACCAGGGGAGTCTGGAATCAAGGACCAGAGAGTCCTGAACCACGGACTAGGGGAGTCAGAATCAAGGACCGAGGGGAGAGTCTGAACCACGGACCAGGGGGAGTCCGGAATCAAGGACCGGGGAGTCCTGAACCACGGACCAGGGAGTCAGAATCAAGGACCGGAGAGTCCTGAACCACGGACCAGGGAAGTCCAGAATCAAGGACCGGAGAGTCCTGAACCACGGACCAGGGGAGTCAGAATCCAAGGACCAGGGAAGTCCTGAACCACGGACCAGGGAAGTCAGAATCAAGGACCGAAGTCCTGAACCACGGACCAGGGGGAGTCCGGAATCAAGGACCGGAGAGTCCTGAACCACGGACCAGGGGAGTCCAGAATCAAGGACCGGAGAGTCCTGAACCATGGACCAGGGAGTCCGGAATCAAGGACCGGAGAGTCTGAACCACGGACCAGGGGGTCCGGAATCAAGGACTAGAGAGTCTGAACCACGGACCAGGGAGTCCGGAATCAAGGACCGAAGAGTCCTGAACCACGGACAGGGGAGTCAGAATCAAGGACCGGAGAGTCTGAACCACGGACCAGGAGTCCAGAATCAAGGACCGGAGAATCCTGAACCACGGACCAGGGGAGTCAGAATCAAGGACCAGGGAAGTCCTGAACCAAGGCCCAGGGTAGTCCTGAACCACAGACCAGGGGAGTCCAGAATCAAGGACCAGGGAAGTCCTGAACCACGGACCAGGGAGTCCAGAATCAAGGACCAGGGAAGTCCTGAACCACGGACCAGGGAAGTCCGGAATCAAGGACCAGGGAAGTCCTGAACCACGGACCAGGGAGTCCAGAATCAAGGACCAAAGTCCTGAACCACGGACCAGGGGAGTCCGGAATCAAGGACCGGAGAGTCCTGAACCACGAACCAGGGAGTCCAGAATCAAGGACCAGAGAGTCCTGAACCACAAACCAGGGGAGTCCAGAATCAAGGACCAGAGAGTCCTGAACCACGGACAAGGGGAGTCCAGAATCAAGGACCAGAGAGTCCTGAACCACAAACCAGGGAGTCCAGAATCAAGGACCAGAGTCCTGAACCACGGACCAGGGAGTCCGGAATCAAGGACTGGAGAGTCCTGAACCACGGACCAGGGGAGTCAGAATCAAGGACCAGAGAGTCCTGAACCACGGACCAGGGGAGTCCAGAATCAAGGACCGGAGAGTCCTGGAACCACGGACAGGGGTTCCGGAATCAAGGACCGGAGAGTCCTGAACCACGGACCAGGGGAGTCAAGATCAGGGACCGAAGTCCTGAACCACAGACCAGGGGAGTCTGGAATCAAGGACCGGAGAGTCTGAACCACGGACCAGGGGAGTCTGGAATCAAGGACCAGAGAGTCCTGAACCACGGACCAGGGGAGTCAGAATCAAGGACCGGAGAGTCCTGAACCACGGACCAGGGGAGTCCGGAATCAAGGACCGGAGAGTCTGAACCACGGACCAGGGGGAGTCAGAATCAAGGACCGGAGAGTCCTGAACCACGGACCAGGGGAGTCCAGAATCAAGGACCGGAGAGTCCTGAACCACGGACCAGGGGAGTCCAGAATCAAGGACCAGGAAGTCCTGAACCACGGACCAGGGGAGTCAGAATCAAGGACCGAAGTCCTGAACCACGGACCAGGGGAGTCCGGAATCAAGGACCGGAGAGTCTGAACCACGGACAGGGGAGTCCAGAATCAAGGACCGGAGAGTCCTGAACCACGGACCAGGGGAGTCCGGAATCAAGGACCGGAGAGTCCTGAACCACGGACCAGGGAGTCAGAATCAAGGACATGAGAGTCCTGAACCACGGACCAGGGGAGTCAGAATCAAGGACCGGAGAGTCCTGAACCACGGACCAGGAGTCAGAATCAAGGACCGGAGAATCCTGAACCACGGACCAGGGGAGTCAGAATCAAGGACCAAGGAAGTCCTGAACCAAGGCCCAGGGTAGTCCTGAACCACAGACCAGGGGAGTCAGAATCAAGGACCAGGGAAGTCTGAACCACGGACCAGGGGAGTCCAGAATCAAGGACCAGGAAGTCCTGAACCACGGACCAGGGAAGTCCGGAATCAGGACCAGGGAAGTCCTGAACCACGGACCAGGGGAGTCAGAATCAAGGACCAAAGTCCTGAACCACGGACCAGGGAGTCCGGAATCAAGGACCGGAGAGTCCTGAACCACGAACCAGGGAGTCAGAATCAAGGACCAGAGAGTCTGAACCACAAACCAGGGAGTCAGAATCAAGGACCAGAGAGTCCTGAACCACGGACAAGGGGAGTCAGAATCAAGGACCAGAGAGTCCTGAACCACAAACCAGGGGAGTCAGAATCAAGGACCAGAGAGTCCTGAACCACGGACCAGGGGAGTCCGGAATCAAGGACTGGAGAGTCCTGAACCACGGACCAGGGAGTCAGAATCAAGGACCGGAGAGTCCTGAACCACGGACCAGGGAGTCCGAATCAAGGACCGGAGGAGTCCTGAACCACGGACCAGGGGATTCCGGAATCAAGGACCGGAGAGTCCTGAACCACGGACCAGGGGAGTCCAGAATCAAGGACCGAAGTCTGAACCACAGACCAGGGGAGTCTGGAATCAAGGACCGGAGAGTCCTGAACCACGGACCAGGGAGTCTGGAATCAAGGACCAGAGAGAGTCTGAACCACGGACCAGGGGAGTCCAGAATCAAGGACCGGAGAGTCCTGAACCACGGACCAGGGGAGTCCGGAATCAAGGACCGGAGAGTCCTGAACCACGGACCAGGGGGAGTCAGAATCAAGGACCGGAGAGTCCTGAACCACGGACCAGGGGAGTCCAGAATCAAGGACCGGAGAGTCCTGAACCACGGACCAGGGAGTCAGAATCAAGGACCAGGGAAGTCCTGAACCACGGACCAGGGAGTCAGAATCAAGGACCGAAGTCCTGAACCACGGACCAGGGAGTCCGGAATCAAGGACCGGAGAGTCCTGAACCACGGACCAGGGAGTCAGAATCAAGGACCGGAGAGTCCTGAACCACGGACCAGGGGAGTCCGGAATCAAGGACCGGAGAGTCCTGAACCACGGACAGGGAAGTCCAGAATCAAGGACATGAGAGTCCTGAACCACGGACCAGGGGAGTCCGGAATCAAGGACCGAAGAGTCTGAACCACGGACCAGGAAGTCCAGAATCAAAGGACGGAGAATCCTGAACCAAGGCCCAGGGTAGTCCTGAACCCACAGACCAGGGGAGTCAGAATCAAGGACCAGGGAAGTCCTGAACCACGGACCAGAGAGGTCAGAATCAAGGACCAGGAAGTCCTGAACCACGGACCAGGGAAGTCCGGAATCAAGGACCAGGGAAGTCCTGAACCAGGACCAGGGGAGTCCAGAATCAAGGACCAAGTCCTGAACCACGGACAGGGGAGTCCGGAATCAAGGACCGGAGAGTCTGAACCACGAACCAGGGAAGTCCAGAATCAAGGACCAGAGAGTCCTGAACTACAAACCAGGGAGTCAGAATCAAGGACCAGAGAGTCTGAACCACGGACAAGGGGAGTCAGAATCAAGGACCAGAGAGTCCTGAACCACAAACCAGGGGAGTCAAGAATCAGGACCAGAGAGTCCTGAACCACGGACCAGGGAGTCCGGAATCAAGGACTGGAGTCCTGAACCACGGACCAGGGGAGTCCAGAATCAAGGACCGGAGAGTCTGAACCACGGACCATGGGAGTCCAGAATTAAGGGCCAGGAAGTCCTGAACCAAGGACCAGGGTGGTCCTGAACCACAGACCAGGGGAGTCAGAATCAAGGACCAGGGGAAGTCCGGAATCAAGGACCAGGGAAGTCCACACCACGGATCAGGGGAGTCCGGAATCAAGGACCCAAGAGTCTGAACCACGGACCAGGGGAGTCCGGAATCAAGGATTGGAGGGTCCTGAACCACGGACCAGGGTAGTCCGGAATCAAGGACCGGAGGTCTGAACCACGGACCAGGGGAGTCCGGAATCAAGGACCAGAGAGTCCTGAACCACGGACCAGGGAGTCCAGAATCAAGGACCAGGGAAGTCCTGAACCACGGACCAGGGGAGTCCGGAATCAAGGACCTGAGAGTCCTGAACCACGGACCAAGGGAGTCCAGAATCAAGGACCGAAGTCTTGAACCACGGACCAGGGGAGTCTGGAATCAAGGACCAGAGAGTCCTGAACCACGGACCAGGGGAGTCCAGAATCAAGGACCGGAGAGTCCTGAACCACGGACCAGGGGAGTCCAGAATCAAGGACCAGGGTAGTCCTGAACCACAGACCAGGGTAGTCCTGAACCACGGACCAGGGAAGTCCTGAATCAGGGACCAGGGAAGTCCTGAACCAAGGACCAGGGGAGTCCTGAATCAAGGACCGAAGTCCTGAACCACCGACCAGGGTAGTCCTGAACCACCGACCAGGGAAGTCCTGAATCAAGGACCAGGGAAGTCCTGAACCAAGGCCCAGGGTAGTCCTGAACCACAGACCAGGGGAGTCCAGAATCAAGGACCAGGGAAGTCCTGAACCACGGACCAGGGGAGTCCAGAATCAAGGACCAGGGAAGTCCTGAACCACGGACCAGGGAAGTCCGGAATCAAGGACCAGGGAAGTCCTGAACCACGGACCAGGGGAGTCCAGAATCAAGGACCAAAGTCCTGAACCACGGACCAGGGGAGTCCGGAATCAAGGACCGGAGAGTCTGAACCACGAACCAGGGGAGTCCAGAATCAAGGACCAGAGAGTCCTGAACCACAAACCAGGGAGTCCAGAATCAAGGACCAGAGAGTCTGAACCACGGACAAGGGAGTCAGAATCAAGGACCAGAGAGTCCTGAACCACAAACCAGGGGAGTCAGAATCAAGGACCAGAGAGTCCTGAACCACGGACCAGGGGAGTCCGGAATCAAGGACTGGAGAGTCCTGAACCACGGACCAGGGGAGTCCAGAATCAAGGACCGGAGAGTCCTGAACCACGGACCATGGGAGTCCAGAATTAAGGGCCAGGGAAGTCCTGAACCAAGGACCAGGGTAGTCCTGAACCACAGACCAGGGGAGTCCAGAATCAAGGACCAGGGAAGTCCGGAATCAAGGACCAGGGAAGTCCTGAACCACGGACCAGGGGAGTCCGGAATCAAGGACCGGAGAGTCCTGAACCACGGACCAGGGGAGTCCGGAATCAAGGACCGGAGAGTCCTGAACCACGGACCAGGGTAGTCCGGAATCAAGGACCGGAGAGTCCTGAACCACGGACCAGGGGAGTCCGGAATCAAGGACCAGAGAGTCCTGAACCACGGACCAGGGGAGTCCAGAATCAAGGACCAGGGAAGTCCTGAACCACGGACCAGGGGAGTCCGGAATCAAGGACCGGAGAGTCCTGAACCACGGACCAGGGGAGTCCAGAATCAAGGACCGAAGTCCTGAACCACGGACCAGGGGAGTCCGGAATCAAGGACCAGAGAGTCCTGAACCACGGACCAGGGGAGTCCGGAATCAAGGACCAGAGAGTCCTGAACCACGGACCAGGGGAGTCCAGAATCAAGGACCAGGGTAGTCCTGAACCACAGACCAGGGTAGTCCTGAACCACGGACCAGGGAAGTCCTGAATCAAGGACCAGGGAAGTCCTGAACCAAGGACCAGGGGAGTCCTGAATCAAGGACCGAAGTCCTGAACCACCGACCAGGGTAGTCCTGAACCACCGACCAGGGAAGTCCTGAATCAAGGACCAGGGAAGTCCTGAACCAAGGACCAGGGAAGTCCTGAACCAAGGACCAGGGGAGTCCTGAATCAAGGACCAAGGAGGAAGAGATGTGAGCGCTGGGCGGGGGTGTCCAACAGAGGTGGGGGGCCAAAAACGGCCAGCCAGACTTCTGATTGGACGTTACAGACACCTGATTCAGATTAGCTCAGGGTCCCATTATGCTTGTTTACTTCCTGTTTGTTTGTTTGTTTGTTTGTTTTTTATGTTTCTGTTGAACCACAATTCAAAATTAATGTCGTGATTTTCATTAAATATTTGTTAATTACTTTTGTTAACTTCAGCGTCTTTTACTGCTGGATGAATCCAGGTCCTGGATCAGGGCCTGGGATCTGGGACCTGATCCAGGACCAGAGGCTGAAAACCTGCAGAAAAATCCGTAAAATGAGGCGTTTGTTTCCTGAGTCTAGCAGGAATTTCCCGCTGGTCCATGAAGGCAACACGGAGCTTTATCCAGCTGGTCCCTGAAGGCAACACGAAGGCTTCTCCCGCTGGTCCATGAAGGCAACACAGAGCTTTATCCAGCTGGTCCCTGAAGGCAACACGAAGGCTTCTCCCGCTGGTCCATGAAGGCAACACGAAGGCTTCTCCCGCTGGTCCATGAAGGCCACACAGAGCTTTATCCAGCTGGTCCCTGAAGGCAACACGAAGGCTTCTCCCGCTGGTCCATGAAGGCAACACAGAGCTTTATCCAGCTGGTCCCTGAAGGCAACACGAAGGCTTCTCCCGCTGGTCCATGAAGGCAACACGGAGCTTTATCCAGCTGGTCCCTGAAGACAACACTGACATTCATTCCGTTTGTCCCTGAAGGCAACACGAAGGTTTATCTCGCTGGTCCCGGAAGGCAACACAGAGCTTTATCCCACTGGTCCCTGAAGGCATCACAGAGGTTTATCCCACTGGTCCCTGAAGGCATCACAGAGGTTTATCCCACTGGTCCCTGAAGGCATCACAGAGGTTTATCCCACTGGTCCCTGAAGGCATACACGGGGGTTTATCCCACTGGTCCCTGAAGGCATCACAGAGGTTTATGCCGCTGGTTCCTTTTTTAAAAACGTGTCCTGTCCAGCATCGTAGCAGCAGAACGATGATCTGGCTGCTTTATTGTGTTGAACAGTTTTGCTTTGCCATGAGGAGCTTTATGAACATAAGGCTCCACTTGATATCCTGTTTATGCATTTTATTTCTTTGAAGGACTGATGATATAGCCGTAAAACTGGTTCATGTAGCTGACATGACTGCAGATGTTATACTCCAAAGAAAAAAACATCAGTTTTTACAGCGGGGGGGGGGGTGGTTTTAGTGGCTAGACCTCCTTCCTGAGTGAAAGAGGTCCTCCGTCAGATGATGTCCAGGTGGACGTCCTCCGTCAGCTGATGTCCAGGTGGACGTCCTCCGTCAGCTGATGTCCAGGTGGACGTTGTCCTCCGTCAGATGATGTCCAGGTGGACGTTGTCCTCCGTCAGATGATGTCCAGGTGGACGTCCTCCGTCAGCTGATGTCCAGGCCTGCGGGTCATGTGCTGTTGTCGGGGGGAGGAAGTGAGACGGCAGTCATGGGGAAACAGGAGGAGTTCTGATGCTTCCAGATTCTCGTTGGGGTCCTGGACTCTCTGGACCCCCATCTGCAGGTCTGCTGCCACATGAACCGCATGAATGTGGAGATGGGACGTATTTGTCTTTCTCTGATCCATGTTTGGTCCTGCTCCCCCAGATCACACTCAACATCCTGGTCCTGGTTCTCAGACTGGGGTCCTGGTCCTGGTTCTCAGACTGGGGGTCCTGGTCCTGGTTCTCAGACTGGGGGTCCTGGTCCTGGTTCTCAGACTGTGGGTCCTGGTCCTGGTTCTCAGACTGGGGGTCCTGGTTCTCAGACTGGGGGTCCTGGTTCTGGTTCTCAGACTGGGGGGTCCTGGTTCTCAGACTGTGGGTCCTGGTCCTGGTTCTCAGACTGGGGGTCCTGGTCCTGGTTCTCAGACTGGGGGTCCTGGTTCTCAGACTGTGGGTCCTGGTCCTGGTTCTCAGACTGAGGGGTCCTGGTCCTGGTTCTCAGACTGGGGGTCCTGGTCCTGGTTCTCAGACTGGGGGTCTGGTCCTGGTTCTCAGACTGGGGGTCCTGGTCCTGGTTCTCAGACTGGGGGTCCTGGTCCTGGTTCTCAGACTGGGGGTCCTGGTCCTGGTTCTCAGACTGGGGGTCCTGGTTCTCAGACTGGGGGTCCTGGTTCTCAGACTGGGGGTCCTGGTCCTGGTTCTCAGACTGTGGGTCCTGGTCCTGGTTCTCAGACTGAGGGGTCCTGGTCCTGGTTCTCAGACTGTGGGTCCTGGTCCTGGTTCTCAGACTGGGGGTCCTGGTCCTGGTTCTCAGACTGGGGGTCCTGGTTCTGGTTCTCAGACTGGGGGTCCTGGTCCTGACTGGGTCCTGGTCCTGGTTCTCAGACTGGGGGTCCTGGTCCTGGTTCTCAGACTGGGGGTCCTGGTCCTGGTTCTCAGACTGGGGTCCTGGTTCTCAGACTGGGGGTCCTGGTCCTGGTTCTCAGACTGGGGGTCCTGGTCCTGGTTCTCAGACTGGGGGTCCTGGTTCTCAGACTGGGGTCCTGGTCCTGGTTCTCAGACTGGGGGTCCTGGTCCTGGTTCTCAGACTGTGGGTCCTGGTCCTGGTTCTCAGACTGGGGGTCCTGGTCCTGGTTCTCAGACTGGGGGTCCTGGTCCTGGTTCTCAGACTGGGGTCCTGGTCCTGGTTCTCAGACTTGGGTCCTGGTCCTGGTTCTCAGACTGGGGGTCCTGGTCCTGGTTCTCAGACTGGGGGTCCTGGTCCTGGTTCTCAGACTGGGGGTCCTGGTCCTGGTTCTCAGACTGGGGGTCCTGGTTCTCAGACTGGGGTCCTGGTCCTGGTTCTCAGACTGGGGGTCCTGGTCCTGGTTCTCAGACTGGGGGTCCTGGTCCTGGTTCTCAGACTGGGGTCCTGGTCCTGGTTCTCAGACTGGGGGTCCTGGTCCTGGTTCTCAGACTGGGGTCCTGGTCCTGGTTCTCAAACTGGGGGTCCTGGTCCTGGTCCTGGTCCTGGTTCTCAGACTGGGGGTCCTGGTCCTGGTTCTCAGACTGGGGGTCCTTGCTAGACTGGGGGTCCTGGTCCGGTCCTGGTTCTCAGACTGTGGGTCCTGGTTCTAGACTGTGGGTCCTGGTCCTGGTTCTCAGACTGGGGGTCCTGGTCCTGGTTCTCAGACTGGGGGTCCTGGTCCTGGTTCTCAGACTGGGGGTCCTGGTTCTCAGACTGGGGGTCCTGGTTCTCAGACTGGGGGTCCTGGTCCTGGTTCTCAGACTGGGGGTCCTGGTCCTGGTTTTCAGACTGGGGGTCCTGGTCCTGGTTTTCAGACTGGGGGTCCTGGTCCTGGTTCTCAGACTGTGGGTCCTGGTCCTGGTTCTCAGACTGGGGGTCCTGGTCCTGGTTCTCAGACTGGGGGTCCTGGTCCTGGTTCTCAGACTGGGGTCCTGGTCCTGGTTCTCAGACTGGGGTCCTGGTCCTGGTTCTCAGACTGTGGGTCCTGGTCCTGGTTCTCAGACTGGGGGTCCTGGTCCTGGTTCTCAGACTGTGGGTCCTGGTCCTGGTTCTCAGACTGGGGGTCCTGGTTCTCAGACTGGGGTCCTGGTCCTGGTTCTCAGACTGGGGGTCCTGGTCCTGGTTCTCAGACTGGGGGTCCTGGTCCTGGTTCTCAGACTGTGGGTCCTGGTTCTCAGACTGGGGGTCCTGGTCCTGGTTCTCAGACTAGGGGTCCTGGTCCTGGTTCTCAGACTGGGGGTCCTGGTCCTGGTCCTGGTTTTCAGACTGGGGGTCCTGGTCCTGGTTCTCAGACTGGGGTCCTGTTTAGACTGGGGCTGGTGGGGACTGGGGGTCCTGGTCCTGGTTCTCAGACTGGGGGTCCTGGTCCTGGTTCTCAGACTGGGGGTCCTGGTCCTGGTTCTCAGACTGGGGGTCCTGGTCCTGGTTCTCAGACTGGGGGTCCTGGTCCTGGTTCTCAGACTGGGGGTCCTGGTTCTCAGACTGGGGGTCCTGGTCCTGGTTCTCAGACTGTGGGTCCTGGTCCTGGTTCTCAGACTGGGGGTCCTGGTCCTGGTTCTCAGACTGGGGGTCCGTCCTGGTCCTGGTTCTCAGACTGGGGGTCCTGGTCCTGGTTCTCAGACTGGGGGTCCTGGTCCTGGTCCTGGTTCTCAGACTGGGGGTCCTGGTCCTGGTTCTCAGACTGGGGGTCCTGGTTCTCAGATGTGGGTCCTGGTCCTGGTCCTGGTTCTCAGACTGGGGGTCCTGGTCCTGGTTCTAGACTGGGGGCTGGTCTCAGACTGGGTCCTGGTCCTGGTTCTCAGACTGGGGTCCTGGTCCTGGTTCTCAGACTGGGGGTCCTGGTCCTGGTTCTCAGACTGGGGTCCTGGTCCTGGCTCTCAGACTGTGAGTCCTGGTCCTGGTTCTCAGACTGGGGGTCCTGGTCCTGGTTCTCAGACTGGGGGTCCTGGTTCTCAGACTGGGGGTCCTGGTCCTGGTTTTCAGACTGTGGGTCCTGGTCCTGGTTCTCAGACTGGGGGTCCTGGTCCTGGTTCTCAGACTGTGGGTCCTGGTCCTGGTTCTCAGACTGGGGGTCCTGGTCCTGGTTCTCAGACTGTGGGTCCTGGTCCTGGTTCTCAGACTGGGGTCCTGGTCCTGGTTCTCAGACTGGGGTCTGGTGCTGGGGGGTCTGGTTCTAGACTGGGGGTCCGGTCCTGGTTCTCAGACTGGGGGTCCTGGTCCTGGTTCTCAGACTGGGGGGTCCTGGTCCTGGTTCTCAGACTGGGGGTCCTGGTTCCTGGTCCTGGTTCTCAGACTGGGGGTCCTGGTCCTGGTTCTCAGACTGGGGGTCCTGGTTCTCAGACTGGGGGTCCTGGTCCTGGTTCTCAGACTGTGGGTCCTGGTCCTGGTTCTCAGACTGGGGGTCCTGGTCCTGGTTCTAGACTGGGGTCCTGGTCCTGGTTCTCAGACTGGGGGTCCTGGTCCTGGTTCTCAGACTGGGGTCCTGGTCCTGGTTCTCAGACTGGGGGTCCTGGTCCTGGTTCTCAGACTGGGGGTCCTGGTCCTGGTTCTCAGACTGGGGGTCCTGGTCCTGGTTCTCAGACTGGGGGTCCTGGTCCTGGCTCTCAGACTGGGGGTCCTGGTCCTGGTTCTCAGACTGGGGTCCTGGTCCTGGTTCTCAGACTGGGGGTCCTGGTCCTGGTTCTCAGACTGGGGGTCCTGGTTCTCAGACTGGGGGTCCTGGTCCTGGTTCTCAGACTGGGGGTCCTGGTCCTGGTTCTCAGACTGGGGGTCCTGGTCCTGGTTCTCAGACTGGGGGGTCCTGGTCCTGGTTCTCAGACTGGGGGTCCTGGTCCTGGTTCTCAGACT
Source organism: Atherinomorus stipes (assembly GCA_023101725.1). Taxonomy (NCBI): domain Eukaryota; kingdom Metazoa; phylum Chordata; class Actinopteri; order Atheriniformes; family Atherinidae; genus Atherinomorus; species Atherinomorus stipes. The sequence goes on from JALJCO010006146.1 coordinate 28,207, forward strand.
GGGGGTCCTGGTCCTGGTTCTCAGACTGTGGGTCCTGGTCCTGGTTCTCAGACTGGGGGTCCTGGTCCTGGTTCTCAGACTGGGGGTCCTGGTCCTGGTTCTCAGACTGGGGGTCCTGGTCCTGGTTCTCAGACTGGGGGTCCTGGTCCTGGTTCTCAGACTGGGGGTCCTGGTCCTGGTTCTCAGACTGGGGGTCCTGGTCCTGGTTCTCAGACTGGGGGTCTCCTGGTCCTGGTTCTCAGACTGGGGTCCTGGTCCTGGTTCTCAGACTGTGGGGGTCCTGGTCCTGGTTCTCAGACTGGGGGTCCTGGTCCTGGTTCTCAGACTGGGGTCCTGGTCCTGGTTCTCAGACTGGGGGGGTCCTGGTCCTGGTTCTCAGACTGGGGGTCCTGGTCCTGGTTCTCAGACTGGGGGTCCTGGTCCTGGTCCTGGTTCTCAGACTGGGGGTCCTGGTCCTGGTTCTCAGACTGGGGGTCCTGGTCCTGGTTCTCAGACTGGGGGTCCTGGTCCTGGTTCTCAGACTGGGGGTCCTGGTCCTGGTTCTCAGACTGTGGGTCCTGGTCCTGGTTCTCAGACTGGGGGTCCTGGTCCTGGTTCTCAGACTGGGGTCCTGGTCCTGGTTCTCAGACTGGGGGTCCTGGTCCTGGTTCTCAGACTGGGGTCCTGGTCCTGGTTCTCAGACTGGGGTCCTGGTCCTGGTTCTCAGACTGGGGGTCCTGGTCCTGGTTCTCAGACTGGGGGTCCTGGTCCTGGTTCTCAGACTGGGGTCCTGGTCCTGGTTCTCAGACTGGGGGTCCTGGTCCTGGTTCTCAGACTGGGGTCCTGGTCCTGGTTCTCAGACTGGGGGTCCTGGTCCTGGTCCTGGTTCTCAGACTGTGGGTCCTGGTCCTGGTTCTCAGACTGGGGGTCCTGGTCCTGGTTCTCAGACTGGGGGTCCTGGTCCTGGTTCTCAGACTGGGGTCCTGGTCCTGGTTCTCAGACTGGGGTCCTGGTCCTGGTTCTCAGACTGTGGGTCCTGGTCCTGGTTCTCAGACTGGGGTCCTGGTCCTGGTTCTCAGACTGGGGGTCCTGGTCCTGGTTCTCAGACTGGGGGTCGACTGGGGGTCCTGGTCCTGGTTCTCAGACTGGGGGTCCTGGTCCTGGTTCTCAGACTGTGGGTCCTGGTCCTGGTTCTCAGACTGGGGTCCTGGTCCTGGTTCTCAGACTGGGGGTCCTGGTCCTGGTTCTCAGACTGGGGGTCCTGGTCCTGGTTCTCAGACTGTGGGTCCTGGTCCTGGTTCTCAGACTGGGGGTCCTGGTCCTGGTTCTCAGACTGGGGTCCTGGTCCTGGTTCTCAGACTGTGGGTCCTGGTCCTGGTTCTCAGACTGGGGTCCTGGTCCTGGTTCTCAGACTGGGGTCCTGGTCCTGGTTCTCAGACTGGGGTCCTGGTCCTGGTTCTCAGACTGGGGGTCCTGGTCCTGGTTCTCAGACTGGGGGTCCTGGTCCTGGTTCTCAGACTGGGGGTCCTGGTCCTGGTTCTCAGACTGTGGGTCCTGGTCCTGGTTCTCAGACTGGGGGTCCTGGTCCTGGTTCTCAGACTGGGGGTCCTGGTCCTGGTTCTCAGACTGGGGTCCTGGTCCTGGTTCTCAGACTGGGGGTCCTGGTCCTGGTTCTCAGACTGGGGGTCCTGGTCCTGGTTCTCAGACTGGGGGTCCTGGTCCTGGTTCTCAGACTGGGGGTCCTGGTCCTGGTTCTCAGACTGGGGGTCCTGGTCCTGGTTCTCAGACTGGGGGTCCTGGTCCTGGTTCTCAGACTGGGGTCCTGGTCCTGGTTCTCAGACTGGGGGTCCTGGTCCTGGTTCTCAGACTGGGGTCCTGGTCCTGGTTCTCAGACTGGGGGTCCTGGTCCTGGTTCTCAGACTGGGGTCCTGGTCCTGGTTCTCAGACTGGGGGTCCTGGTCGTGGTTCTCAGACTGGGGGTCCTGGTCCTGGTTCTCAGACTGGGGTCCTGGTCCTGGTCCTGGTTCTCAGACTGGGGGTCCTGGTTCTCAGACTGGGGGTCCTGGTCCTGGTTCTCAGACCGGGGGTCCTGGTCCTGATCCTGGTTCTCAGACTTGGGTCCTGGTCCTGGTTCTCAGACTGGGGGTCCTGGTCCTGGTTCTCAGACTGTGGGTCCTGGTCCTGGTTCTCAGACTGGGGGTCCTGGTCCTGGTTCTCAGACTGGGGTCCTGGTCCTGGTCCTGGTTCTCAGACTGTGGGTCCTGGTCCTGGTTCTCAGACTGGGGGTCCTGGTCCTGGTTCTCAGACTGGGATCCTGGTCCTGGTTCTCAGACTGGGGTCCTGGTCTGGTCCCGTGTCTTGGTGGGACCAGCAGGGGGGGCTGACGTGCTCTCAGAGCCCCCGCAGCCTGACTGAGGTCTGGTGTGAACCAGGACTCGTTAATCCAGCAGATTCCAGCTTCCTGACCTCCGTGTCCCCCCCCCCATCCCGCCGCTGACCCCCGCCTCACCTCGGAGTCCGGTTTAGGTGAACCGTGTGTCAGCTCGGAGCTGACGGCGGTCATATGCTGTGACAGCAGACAAACGGTCCAGTGTGGGGGCCTTCGGTCACATGCTGCTGCCCCAGATTAACATGGGGGGGGGCGGGGGGGGGTAATCGCAGCTTTCTGCTGCGCGGCCTTCGTGCGGCCGAACGCAGACGCGCAGCAGCAAAGCTGCTGAGGAATGAGCTGCTGTCAGGATGAAGGTCTGACCTTCAGACCCGGAGCCGGTTTCTGTTCAGCAATGAACCGGGTCCAGAACGGTCCTGATACTGCTGCCGCTTCAAAGCGACCGTCGGTTCAGCCCGGTTCATGAACGACAGCATCAATGAGTCCAACCTGGATTCAAACAGACCAGTTCATAATAAACCAGTTCAAAACAAACCAGTTCAAAACAAACCAGTTCATTATAAACCAGTTCACTCCAGTTCATTATAAACCAGTTCATAATAAACCAGTTCATTATAAACCAGTTCATAACAAACCAGTTCATAATAAACCAGTTCACTCAGTTCATAAAAACCAGATTATAATAAACCAGTTCAAAACAAACCAGTCACTCAGTTCATCATAAACCAGTTCATTATAAACCAGTTCACTCCAGTTCATTATAAACCAGTTCATAACAAACCAGTTCATAACAAACCAGTTCATTATAAACCAGTTCACTCCAGTTCATTATAAACCAGTTCATAACAAACCAGTTCATTATAAACCAGTTCATAACAAACCAGTTCATAATAAACCAGTTCACTCCAGTTCATAAAAACCAGTATAATAAACCAGTTCATTATAAACCAGTTCACTCCAGTTCATTATAAACCAGTTCATTATAAACCAGTTCACTCCAGTTCATTATAAACCAGTTCAAAACAAACCAACCAGTTCATTATAAACCAGTTCATAACAAACCAGTTCATTATAAACCAGTTCACTCGTTCTACAAACCAGTTCATTATAAACCAGTTCATTATAAACCAGTTCACTCCAGTTCATTATAAACCAGTTCATTATAAACCAGTTCACTCCAGTTCATTATAAACCAGTTCAAAACAAACCAGTTCACTCCAGTTCATTATAAACCAGTTCAAAACAAACCAGTTCATTATAAACCAGTTCACTCCAGTTCATTATAAACCAGTTCATTATAAACCAGTTCACTATCCCAGTTCATTATAAACCAGTTCAAAACAAACCAGTTCACTCCAGTTCACCATTAATAAACCAGTTCAAAACAAACCAGTTCACTCCAGTTCATTATAAACCAGTTCATTATAAACCAGCAACCAGTTCATTATAAACCAGTTCATAACAAACCAGTTTATAATAAACCAGTTCAAAACAAACCAGTTCACTCCAGTTCATTATAAACCAGTTCATTATAAACCAGTTCACTCCAGTTCATTATAAACTAGTTCCTCCAGTTCATTATAAACCAGTTCATTATACCAGTTCATTATAAACCAGTTCACTCCAGTTCATTATAAACCAGTTCATTATAAACCAGTTCAAAACAAACCAGTTCACTCCAGTTCATTATAAACCAGTTCATTATAAACCAGTTCAAAACAAACCAGTTCACTCCAGTTCATTATAAACCAGTTCATTATAAACCACTTCAAAACAAACCAGTTCACTCCAGTTCATTATAAACCAGTTCAAAACAAACCAGTTCACTCCAGTTCATTATAAACCAGTTCAAAACAAACCAGTTCACTCCAGTTCATTATAAACCAGTTCATTCCAGGACTCTGTCCGTACCGGATCCCCGGTCCGGGTCTGAGCCGGACTCTGTCGGTCCCGGATCCCCGGTCCGGGTCTGAGCCGGACTCTGTCGGTCCCGGATCCCCGGTCCGGGTCTGAGCCGGACTCTGTCGGTACCGGATCCCCGGTCCGGGTCTGAGCTGTTTCTGTTCTTCCAGCTGCTTCTGGTTCCGCTGAACGTAAACGAGAACGTCTGGTTCTACGTTCTGCGTTCTCCGTCTCAGGAACCTTCTGTCCTGCGTTTGTCCCCGTTTGTGTGGACGGACACGAGGCCGCCGGGTCTCCTGCAGCTGGAACATCAGCAGAGTTTCGCACCAGCAACCCTGAACGACCAGGAGCTGCACTGGACCTGATCAGACCTGGATCACAGAAGCAGAACTTGTCCAGAACTCATGACGCTGCTGGTTCTCGGCGTTCTGGATGAAGCGAAGGCAGGTGAATCACCGTTCTAAAGGTCAGCAGACGTCCAGCAGCCTTAAGCAGGGCTGTCAATCAAGGTCAGTTCCTGCCACACACCGATGACGGACAGCTCACAGTCAGCTGATGGAGCAGCTGCTTCACGGTGCTCCCGCGTTAACGTGCTCACAGAGAAGCCGTCGTGGGAGCACAAAGATGATGCTGCAGAACCTGGACATGCATGTCCCTGCATGGACATGCATGTCCCCGTGGACATATGTGTCCCTGCGTGGACATGCATGTCCCCGTGGACATATGTGTCCCTGCGTGGACATGCATGTCCCAGTGGACATATGTGTCCCCTGCTCCATGTCTACAGGGACATGCATGTCCCTGTGGACATGTGTGTCCCTGCATGGACATATGTGTCCCTGCATGGGCATATGTGTCCCTACGTGGACATATATGTCCCTGTGGTCTCCCTGCGTGGACATGCATGTCCCTGTGGACATGGACATGTGTCCCTGCATAGACATATGTGTCCCTGCATAGACCTGTGTCCCTGCATAGACAGTGTCCCTGCGTGGACATGTATGTCCCTGTGGACATATGT